>JZKD02S1871616.1:364095-384227 GCA_000966675.3 Picea glauca
TTTCCGTCACGCTACGATCTTTACCTCTATGTACAGGTTGTCGCAATTTCACCTACTCCAGCCAGTTGGCGCCTGATTTCCACAGTCGTCATCTTCGGAATTGTTGCGTTGTCCGACCATCGGTCCTTTTTGCAGCACGTTGGGTGTTTTGGGAATGCAAAGTCCTTAGCTTCTATACCCTTTCCTTATGGCGCATTATTCTTCTTTCATCACACTGATTTGCACTGTTGGGCATGTGGATTTCCATGTGGTTTTTTTATTTTTTATTTTTCTACTGCACGGTAACTATTAAGTTGTTGGTGGTCGACTATCCTTGTATAGATTCAGTTGACTCCCATTGATCATCCCTCTGATTTATGTGCCTCCTAAGTCCTTCAACTATACAACTCCTCTATCTGTGACAGTCTTGACCTCTTATGGTCCCAACCAATGCATTCTGAACTTTCTTGGATGTTGAAAAACTTGTTGTCATATAGTAGGACTAGGTATCCTTCCTTGAAACTTTTTCTCTTGATATGTCGGTCATGCCAAGATTTGTCCCTTGCTTTCTATACTTCTTGGTGAAATCCTGCTAGAATCCTATCTTCTTCCATGTGCATCAGTTGACTTAGTCTTTCTTGTACTGTGCCTCGTTCTGTCATGTTTGTAATTGTTTCGACACAGAGACTTGGTAACAAGAATTTTAGTGGCACCACTACTTCTTGTCCATACACCAATCTAAATGGTGTCTTCCCTGTCATCTTCTTACAGGTAGTTCTATATGCCCATAGTACTACTGGTATCTTTGAATCCAAGTCGTCCTTGTTGACATTTCAAATCTTGGTTAGGGCATTCTCTAGAATCTTGTTGAAGGCTTCCACTACTCCATTTTCCTGAGGATGGTATGGTGTACTTTTCTGATGGTAAACCTCAAATTCTTTGGTCAGAGCTCCGATAGTGTTGTTGATAAAGTGAATGCCTTGGTCACTCATCAAGATGCTCGGACATCCAAATCTGGTGACCACATATTCAAACAGGAAGTGTGTTGTCGTCTCTACGCTGCAATCTTTAACTGGTGTTTCCTCTACCCATCTTGAGAGGTATTTTGGCGCAGTGATAATGTATCGTGTGCCTGATCTTCTTTCGGGTGGGTGAATTGGCCCAACAAAATCGATAGCCCATTTGTCAAACACTTGTAGCGTCACTTGTGGATGTAAGGGCATCTCATCCCATTTGTTTAGTTTGCCAACCCTCTGACAAACATCACATTGTTGAAAATATTTCTTTGCATCTCTATGAATAGTTGGCCACCATAATCCCATGCGCAATACCTTCTGCGCAGTAGCTTTGCCTGCATAGTGCCCTCCCACTATTCTTTAATGGGCTTCTGCCAGTATCCTAGGCCTTTCATGTTCTAGCGCGCATATTCTCAAGATGTTGTTTTCCCCCATCTTATATAAGTGCCCGGCGATCCACTGGTAGTTAGCTGCTCGGACAACCAGATTCTTCCTCTGCATGGTGTTAAATTCTTGTGGCGTATTCCCTATACTTAAATACTCAATAATCTCAGCAAAATAATCATTCGTTGTCTGAACTGAAAATAATTGCGCATCAGGGAAGGCATCTTATAAATTTGTAGGCTCCTCGCCATTGGTGACCCTTGATAAGTGATCAGGTCCTACATTCATCTTCTTGGTTTCACTATGACTTCAAAGTCAAATTCTTGAAACATGAGTAACCATCGATAGATTCTCCCCCCAAACACTGGCTTGTTGACTAGGTACTTAAGAACTGAATGATCTGTGAACATCTTAAAATGTTTTCCAAGTAGGTAATGCCTGAACTTTTGGAGTGCATATACCATTGCTAGGCCTTCTCGCTCTATAGTGTTGTAGTTCTTCTCGGAGTCTGACAATTTCCTGCTTGCAAATGCTATGGGATGGTCCAAATCCCCTATTCTCGGTTGCGCCATAATATCTCCCAGAGCTATGGCTGATGCATCTACATGCACATGGAATGTCTTCTCCCAGTCTGGAAAGACTAAGATGGGTGTTGTGACCATCTTCTCCTTCAGGGTGTCTAATCCTTGCTAACAACTCTCATTCCACTGGAATTTAGTATCCTTCTTAAGTAGTTTCTCCATCGACATAGTGATCTGTGCATACCCCTTGATGAATTTTCTGTAATATCATGTATGTCCTAATGTGGCCCTCAGCTGGCGCACTGATTTCGGTGGTGGTAAGTTCACAATTATTGCAATCTTTGCAGGATCCACGATCAAACCTTGTCTGCATACTATGTGACCTAATAGAATTCCAAAGGGTGTTCCAAATATACATTTCTTAATGTTCAAGGATATTTGGCATTGCCTACATCTTTCTAACATCAGCCTCAACACCTCTACATGATCCTTCAATAGGCTGTATATTGTCCAATCATCCAAATATACCTCCAGAAACTGATGGATGAATTCTTTGAAGGCAACAATGACTACTCTGGAGAAAATTGTTGGTGCATTTTTCAGCCCAAAAGGCATGATTGTGTACTAGTAGGATCCCCATTCTATTGCAAAGGTAGTCTTGTATTGATCTGTTGGTGTTATCTTGATTTGGTGGTAGCTTGAGAATCCATCAGTGAATGAGTATGCTTCATGGCCTCCCACATTTTCTAGGACTTCATCTGTAAAGGGTGTAGGGAAGGGGTCATGTAGGAAAGCATCATTGAGCTTTCTCAGATCTACACAGATTCTTATGTCTCCTTTATTTTTCTCCTGAACTACCATCGGGCTTATCCATTCTGATTCTTCTACTGATTCTATAATTCTTTCTTCCAACATTCTGTTGATTTCTGATATTACCTTCTACTTGTAGATGGGGTTCAATATGTAAGGCCTTTGTCTAATAGGTCTTGCCTCTAGTTTGAGAGGGATCTTCATCTCTCCAAATTCTCCTACAATACCCTTCATTTCGGTAAAATTCATTGGGAACAGGTCACTGTACTCGTGCAGTAATTTTGTTATCTTGTCCACTGTTTGCTCATCCCAGTAGTCTCCAATGTTGGCCATCTTGAGATTCTCATCTGTCCCAATGTTGACTTTCTTTACCTTGATTAGCGCAACAATTACTTTTGATTCTAGAGGTGGACCTTCCACTTCTCTTTCGCCTTCAACTTCCTCAATCTGAATATCATGCATATCGTCTTCATCCGGTGCTTCTTCCTACACATGGTAACATGACAACAGTTCTTTCACTGTTTGTATGTTCTGATGTTGTTCTTCTGTCATGAGTTCAACTTCTGGTTCCTTAATGAATATTACCCCTCTTATTTGCTTAAGTGTTGCATCTATGTTGGGGTTCTCATGTTCAAATGAGAAACTGACTGTAAATCTTTTTTGTAGTAATGTCCAACTTGTAGTTCCTCTGTGCAGTTCCTGGTCTGTATACCAGTTTGTTGGGATTCCCTCTAACATGTGTACAAAATGATGAGGCCACTCTTTTGGGGGTGTCATCTTCCACAACACTCTACAATTCTCCAAGTGTTCTGTTGGTGCCCCCTGTCCATCATATTTCTGTTGTTGGTTGCTTCTTTGTTCTGCACCAAACCTAATGCCCAGTAACCATTTACATTGGTACCAGTCCTTGATTGTTTCTTTGTGCATGCCCCACCATCTTGCAAGTGTAGCCTTAAGTGCAATGTCGAGAGCCAACAATGTTTGACTATCTGATACTTCATCTTCATATGTCGTTAGGAATTCTTCCAAGTCGTTGATTCCATGGAAACTTGGAGGTTCTTTGACTTTTGTGCCAACCCATCTTACTGCGTGGTTTATTCGAGCACATCTTCTAGTTGAGACCTCATGTAGGCGTTGTTGCCAATTCTCTAGACCCATGCCTGAGTCGGAAGCACATGATGTGATACTTCTCTAGCTAAGTACACCATTGGCAGTTGGATTGATGTAATATTCAATGCATGCAGTGGTCCAATACAACTAGTTAATTTCTTCCAGGTCTAAACATGTTGGTTCCACAAATCTTTTGACTTCTGATGGATCTAGAGGCGCGATAACCCTGTATTCGCCTGACTCAAATGTCATCTTCCTGGTTTTCAGGTTGATTATCGCCTGATTGTCAAATGCCCAATCCAATCCCAGTAATGTTGGATATGGTGTTGTGCCATCCACAATTTCGATCACTTCGAAATCTGCCTTAGTGCACACTTCGTCCAAATCTACTGTCACTCCTTTTAGCCTCCCTATTGGTAGAACTCTGTGTTTGTTTGCTAACTTCAGTTGGACTGGTGAGTAGCTTAAGGTAGGTTCTCCCATGCATTGCCATGTCTTTTTTGGCAACACATTTACTTCATATCCATATCTAATATCACACTGCCCATGTTAAAATCTCCAATGTTGTCATTCAATCTAAACTCTCTGTTGGTTTTCCTTTTGGCATGGAGGTGATTGACTATCCTCTATTCTAACTTTCCCTCGGAGTTTGTGGTACATCTATCTAACAAATTCTGTAATACTATAACAGATGATGGATCCTTAAATACTTGAATATGGGATTGCAGGAAAGATTTAATACAACTTACTTGGTTTCCCGGGTGGACTTCACTGGTATGGTCCAATGCAGACAACATTTCATACGTTGGGACACCTAGGTATGCTTTGCGGTAGATGTAGATGCAACATTTTGCTTGGGAAATTCTTGTCTGACCTCCGCAACATTTTGCTTGGGAAATTCTTGTCTGACCTCCTTAAAGGTATCCTTCTCCTTTTCTGCATCAAATCACTTGGGTGGCTTAGTATTTTTCTTAATCCATTGGTGTTGTACTGGTTCCTATTTAGCCACATCATCTCTTGTTTTAACACCTCTGCGCGTCACTATGTTGATGTTCCTGCCATCTTCTCTAGCCTCTGTAGAGATCCATTGTACATTCTGATTGTTCTGATTTTGTTTCTCTTGTATCTTCCCCAACAATGTGGTGCAATCCTCTGTATCATGATTTGTTGCGTGACAATACATGAATGTCGCCGGTGGTATAGGGCATTCTCTTGCATAGTGCCCTGGTTGTTGGCAGTTATGGCACACTACTGGACCTCTGTCACGTCCAAAGCCTCCTCTGCCTCGTCCTCCCCCTCTATACCCAACACGATCTCTGTGCGGTGTATTGTATTGATGTCCCTGATTATACTGCACAGGGTTATACTAGGGCTACGCATTGTTATACTGCAGTTGCGCGTTGTTATACGGCTGTGGCACAGTATTATACTATTGTGGTCCCTGATTAAACTGAGGTACATCTTGACCTGTCATCATTTCGGATTGCACTCTAAATGTGTCTAATGTCCTTTCCTGCATCAGATCCATGGTTATGCAGTCTTTGTCATCGTGGCCTACTGATTTGCAAAAGTTGCAATATGAGCTATTTGGGACTGTCTAGTATTTTTGCATCATAGTACAATGATATGGATCATGCATGTGTGTCTTGCAAACTTCACACCAGGGTCCTCCTGTCGGCAATGGATTTGGCATCCCTGTTGCCATATACTGCGTGAATGTTGGACATTTGTTCTTATGGTGCCCTTATGTTCTACATGTGGTACACCAAACAACTTCTCACTTGTCCTTGCCCTTATTCTGATTGAGTTGGAAGGTAAGATTCTTCAAATCCTCCTTCAACTCCTCTATAGCTAGATCTGTCTTGTGGTATTGATTCTCCTCCATTTGTAAGGCTACCTGCAGAGCCTCTACTTGAGATTGGAATTTATGTTGTCTAAGTGGGTATTTCAGGTGTGGTAACAAAGAATTCACAAAAAAATGCCTATGCTACATATCATTCATGGAATACCTCAATTTCCCTTTGAGATGCTTAAATCGCTGGTCAATTTCCCAGACAGATTATCCTAGTTTATGTCGGATTTCTATCATCTCGTTCATGTATTCATCCTCTAAGCTCATCTTTTGGAACTCATTAATCAGTAATTTCTTAACGTCTATCAGTGTCCTTGTCATCACAGGTGCATTGTTTACATCTAGACTCATGTACTAGTCTAATGTGTAGTCTCTTAGTGTGATAGCTAGCTGCGCAAGTTTAGTCTCTTCATCAGTGATCTATTTTGCTTCCTAGATCTTTACACAAATGAGCAAGTGTTTCTCAGGGTCTTCTGCTGCCTCTCCTTGAAATTTTGGTAACCCAATGGTGGGATTGTGTCCTGCCATCCTGAATGTTGAACTGCTACCTCCGCGCGGTGTAGATACTTGACTAATGTTGCATGAACTAGCTCCCCCAGTTGTCATTCCTTATGTAGATGTACTTCCTGTTGTCTTCCTTCTTCTGAAATTTGATTACCTAAATGGTGGTGTTCTTTTTGGTGTGTTAGTCGCACATGGGTTTATGGGTTCCACACTGACATTAATATGGATAGGATTGATGGCTTCTATTCCCACTCTTGGACCTCTTGTCTTCCTCTCATATGTTGAGCGCAAGATTTCCTTAATCTGCTCCACAGCCCAGAGATCCTCTACCCCCTCTTCATCACTTGCCAAGCCTTCCCTTGCGAATATGGCTCTCTTCTTGTTATTCACCTTGTATTGGTAGGGTACTCCACTACGCGTCTTTACAGTTGTCGCCATGATCCACTTGATTGAGTCATCCTTCATCATGATTCGGTCCAAGGATTCCTCCTTCTTTCCTTTATCATTTTCTCTTTCCATTTCTCCTTTTTTTGTCAGTGCTTCCCCCCTTCCCCCATGCACGCAGGGAACTTTAGTTGTCTGACTCCATTTTCATTACACCTTTGTTATAGAGTAATATCTTAATAGAAGTATACAATGATCTAATATACCTTCCTCGAGGTCCTCGTAGAAACTCTTGCTCTACTGCATTGTACGACTTCGATGTATCTACTACAAATTCTATTATAAAGCCTGCTACAATACTGTCGAGCCAAAAATCTACTGCGCAGGTGAATTTGTTATTCACCTGCTGTAGCTGCGCGATCTAAACTGTAGTCCACTCTAACTATCGGATCTAGTTTGTTGCATGGTTATCCTTCAACCTCAATATCCACTACCGCAATAAGTGTGGAAAATCACAGAAAAAGACTTCATGCAGATCAGTAAACACATACTTCTCAAGATATTTGTGCGGTGTTAGTCTAGGGTTTTTGTTATCTGTCTGTGCAAACTCTATCTCATTTGTCTTCAGCCATCTTTCGATCTTTGCTTTTGTGGGATTCCATGGTCTCAACATCCCCTTCTAGCGGCGCATTCTTCTGACCTTCTTATCGTCTGATTCAAAATTCTTTTGACCTGCCTTCCACAGATCTTACATTCTTTTAACAGATATTCAACAGATCCCATCTACTCAATCCTATATTGTTCCAATTGGAAATGGAACCATTTGTTGGTTGCTTTTATTTGAGTTATTCCTTTAAATATGATTGACCCAGGTCCAGGTGATCCGGAGTATTTTCGGCACGAAATGAGAGTGGAGATATAATAAAGAAATATATAGAGATATACCGGATATCCAACAATATCACATAAATGTATCAGAGATGCAACCATAAACATAGATATACAGTAATACACGATTTCTATTAATGAAAAAAATGTACAGAGACTATAAAAATACAGAGTGAAAGACTCGCTAGAATGGTGGCAGCTTATCTCTGAGAAGAGATGTGACGACTACTTTCATTCCCAAGAAGATGATTACAATGAGGCTCTAAAGGCCTTTTTACAATAAACAAGAATGCCAAAAACCCTAGACATCCAAAAACCTAACCCTAGGAGATGAAGCGTCAAAAGTCATGTGGGCCCCGTTTGGGTAAGTTAGTACATCAACTTCCCAGGGTCGTAACTTTTGTATACGATCTTCGTTTTAGGTGCATGATAGCTCGCTAGAAAGGTATCGTCGAGGAGATTCATTTTGGGGGCTCAATCATGCCTTCGTCTATCATTGAGAAACTCAATCCCTAAAAACTTTCATTTAGGCCCTCAAAATGGCCCCAGAAGTTAAAAACTGCTAAAAATAGTAAATTACCAAAATTGCCAGAAAACTGTTTTGAGCCAGTTGGAAAAGGTGGGTGGCCACTGATATCCACCTAGATCACCAGGTCTACTAGGGATCCAACAAATCCTCTAAAACTATCAGCCCTCCTGGTAAACCAGAAGGCAGCGCAACGCATAAAGTGCACTACGCAGTCTCATCCAAGATAGTCTTAATGGGTGACTACAATGCTCAAGTGCTTGCAGTACAGGATTAAGTGGGGATCTGTTAGTTGCGTGTTGAAAGTTCTATCTAGTTACTAAAGCAATATTTTGTCATTCATCAATCTTAGTTATTCTGTTGTTCCTTAGGCATGCATGTAAATCAAGAGATCTAACTACTTCATCAAAGCATTCATCTAAGATTTAACCATTAACAACAAAGATGTAAACAATAGTCATTCCACACAACACATGGTTTACCGTGTTTCACCCCCTCCTGGGCTACATCCACAAAGATTTGGCTCTAAGGCTCTTTTATTATGGTTTTGTCATATATGGCGTCGTGTGCACTACAACTCTATTCATATATTCACAAAACAAACTCCTCGACCTTTTTTAGGCTAACTAAATTGCACCAGGTTCCTCAGCCTATGATCTAACCCTCAAGGTCTAGTCACGTTTACCTCCCATAGATCAACAACTTACAAAAAGGTATCAGATCATATTTGGGTTACAGACCTGTTACTCTATATCGCGTGAGTAACTCATAACACCTATCAAAGACACCGAACCCACCCAGACCTCCTAGGTGTTTATTTATACCTATTCTTGGCTCATCAGTCATTACATTCTCTTACCAAAACCCTAACCTAGTAAGGTCTTCTTGCATGTTGGCCTTGCGTGCTTTTCTCCTCCGCATGCGCGCTTTCCTCCGTTGCTTTTCCTGCCAGTTGTATTTATTTCCCTTCTTCTTGCATGCGTGCCTCATATGCTTTTTTGCCAACTATCTTTCCTCCACGTTGTGCCTTTTCCCCAAAATGGGCTTGTGCCCAACACTTGCTCAAAATCCTCTTTAAAACCGTGTTTCTTCATAACCATGTTTGTTCATATGATGTCTCTATGATCACACAATCATAGAAAACAACAAGCTTAAAGAAGTACGAATTGACATTGAAGATTTAAATATTTAATAAAGTTGAGCCAACTTAAAGTATTAAAGATTTTCAATTCAAGTATTAAATATTTTAAAAGAGGTTTTTCAAAATTATTATTAATTTGGCATTGTTATTTTAAAAAATATTTTATATTAAAAAAAAATGTTTTATATTTAAAATATTTAATTCTTTAGAAATTATTTGATTTATAATAATTTCATTATAAAATATAGAGAATTATTCAATGTTACATTGTGTTGGTTGCTTAACATTTTCACTGTTAGTCTTTGTAATAAATAATGTTGTCTTTCATTTTATAATTTTTTGAATCTTATAAATGCTTTGAAGCTAGAAATAAATGAAGCATGAGAAAATAATGTTCATTTGGAATTCATAAGAATCTATTCCAAAAAAAATGAAAAGGAGAAGCTTGAACTTGAGATGATGTTTGAACATGAACTTGAACTTGGAGCAATGACTGATCTTGAACATGAAGTAATGGCTAAGCTTGGACATGATCTTGATGTAATGGTTCAGCTTGAAAAAGTACTTGAAACAGTGATTGAAATGCATGCAACACATCACCCTCTTTTTATCCACTTGTAAGTTTTTTTTTCCAAAAGAAAATTTTTACTTGTATTATATTTGTTTTTTTAAAACCAAAAATATACAGATCAGGCCCTTACAAAAAGAATAAATATTGTTCCCTTACATATCGTAATTGTTCCAATATAATGTTCCTTACAATAGAAGTTGAACCCATATGATATGGAGATAGATATACCTATCAGATCCTATCATCTCTGATCTATCAAGATGACAAAAGGTTCAAAACCCTCAAAACATAGGATGATACAAAATATATGCAAGATCATGCAAAAATCATAACTAAAAGAGGATGATACATTGAGGACTCCCAAGTCCATCTGTCCAATGTTGATACATCAATGTGTCAATTAGTTTTGATAGTGCATTTTTTGACAGATAATCTGCCTCCACATTTAATTCCCTGTATATATGAGAAAAAATGATCCAAGAGAAAGCTTGGATGAGCTCAGTGATCCTATCTTTCCAACATTCCAGAGCGATAACTTGAAGTTGTCCCTTTTTGTTTAGCCAGTCAATAATGATCTTGGAGTCCCCCCTCACATGAAGATCCATAATATTATGACGGGAAGCCAGTAGAAGAGTGGCCCAGACGCCGAGAAGTTATGCCTTGGTATTTGATCATGCTCCACAGTTGTAGATCCAAGTGATCTTAGTGCCATCAAAATGAAGAATCAACCCGCCCGCCCTGCATTGTAGGCCAGAATTTTGATATGCTCCGTCAAACCATGCATTATTTCCATTCATTTGAAGAATAGGCTGAATAAATCGAGGGGCATAGATCCTATTTTTCTTTTCAATTTTTAGCTCTCCCAATATTTTGAAACAAACAAAATTTAAGGAAATGGATGTATTTTCAAATATCACCCTGTTGCGAGTAAGCCAAATAAACCAACAGACTATAGTTGGAAGATGAGGAAGAGTGAAATCCACCAATGCCCAATTCTCCAAGCAATCGTGTAAGGTTGTTCCCGCCCACATATTTTGAAGATTTAGGACTAGTGTAAGCTTGTGCCATACCAGTTTGGTGAAAGTACAGTCCAAAAAGATGTGGGAGATGGATTCAAAATTGTTACGACAGAGAATGCACATGTTGGGTCCCTCCCAACCCCGACAAAGTAGAATGTCCCAGGTCAAGATCTTGTCATTTGTAGCTAACCATATGAAGAATTTTATTTTTAAAGGAAGAGACCAGTGCCATAAGTTTTGCCTCCATCCCATGCATTTATTTGTCCAGATTGTGGAGGAAATAACGTTGTAAACATTCTTAATAGTCAAATGACCAGATCGGTCACCGCCAATCCAGTGAAGAGTGTCTTCCACTAAATTTAGTCGAATCCCTGCTCCAAGAAGTGTCAAGCAGTAAGACTTCCATTCCAGTGCAAGTTCCCCCGTGAGTCCCAAATCAGAGCTATATTTCCAATTTGTGCATGTAAACCCGCAATCAGAGGTGTGTCGGGCTTGGAAAAGGAAGAAAATTGTTATATCTCGAAGATAATTTAATAAACCGGATGAGATAAAAGCAGTGGACCCGAGGCCCAATACAACATCCCTACCTATATGAATAGAATGTCCCGAGCTGGGTTTCCAGCAAAGTCAGTGGTGAATAAATGGAATATTTTTTAAGAGAGATATCCAGATCGGAGAGGCGCTAGAGGGGCAAATATCTAGGAGTCTGAGCCAACTTGCAAGTGAAAAAGGAGCAATATATTTTCCGTGTATAATACAATGCCAAATACCATCCTGTGTCAAAACTTGCCAAAGAGTTTTTTTTGCCAAAGCTTGTTTCAAAAGTGCAAGATTGTGAAGTCCCCAACCACCTACTGCTTTTAGCTTTGTGATAATATCCCAATGACAAAGATGAAGAGAACATTTATTGTTTCCGCCTGTCCAGAGAAAAGAATACATCATTTGTCTGATCTTATTCAAGATGGAGCGAGGAATGGTATCAAGAGAGATCCAATAGACTTCCTGGCCTTCCAACACCGATTTTAAAAGTATGAATCTTCCACCCATAGTGAGCTAGCGATTACACCAATCTGCAATTCTTTTTTCAAATTTTATAAGAAGCCAGTTCCAATCAGTTGCTTTGTAACAATCCGGCTTAAGGAAGTAGCTGAGATATCTCAAACCCAGTGAGATCGCATGCTAACTGAATGGAAAGATTATCTTAAAAGTCTCAATCTCTACCGCCAGTAATCCAGGATAGTGAAAGGTGGATTTTGACTCATTAATCTGTAATCCTGAAGCTCGACGAAAGAGGTTCATAATCGATTTGATTTCCTTCCATTATCTTGGGTCCTATTTTGTGGATATGATGATATCATCCACGAAGAATAAGTTCAAAACTTTTACCAATCTTGATACTTTAATGCCAGTAATAATCCCTTCACGCTGACTCAACTTGAGAAGAATACTCAAACCTTCCAAGGCCAATATAAATAAGAGAGGGGAAAGAGGACATCCCTATCACGGACCTCTTTCATTTGAAAAGAAGGATGTGGCTTCTCCGTTATCTAGGACAGCAATAGTCGCACTAGACACGCACCCCATGATCCAATTTGTGAATGGAAGGCCAAAACTAGATTGTAGTAATATCAACCTAAGATAGTCCCAGTTGATACAGTCGAAATCTTTTTTAAGATCAAGCTTTAAGATCGGAGATTGTAATTTCTTTTGTTTTATGATGTGTAGCACCTCTTATGCTGATCCAATAGTATCCAGTATCTTTCGACCTTTGATGAAGCCCAGTTGTTCCTCCGAGATAAGGCAAGTCATGAACAGTTTAATCCTATCGGCCAGAAGTTTTGTAGTAAGATTATAACAAATATTACACAGTGTTATCACTGGAAGTCACCCTCAGATTACGGGAGGATAAGCCCAATACCCATCATAATGTTTGGTGGATGTTTGATTGATGTGAGTGGAGGTCAAATGGGGAAAACTCAATACATGAATGATTTCAACACAGAACTGGACAAGTAATGCACAGGGAAGTGAGGGCCACAACTAACTTCAGTCAGTGAATTGAGTTTAAGTGTGAGCAGAGGGAAGACTTAGTAAGAAAGGTGGGCAAGACTGCTATGGGCATCGGGCCTTCAAGCAGCTTGGAGAAGAAAAACTCAGACTCAAGATGTTGGAACAGGGGCAGACCCAGGGTTCAACGCTACAACAACGCACCAACAAAACCCTAACTATAGACCCTTTCGGCAACACTTGCAAAGTAGGTGAAGTCTCACCCAAGGTAGAGGCAAGGGTGGTTGCTAGATTGAGGTGTCTGCAACCTTAGTTGGGATACAGATATGTGATTACTTACTCAATAAATCACCTAGCACCGTTAGATCCTTAATATGCAATCGATATCCACTTCATTGATAAAACAAAGCTTCACAACATTTGCACTAGTCTACAGCTTTTAAGCACTTAGCATAGATAACTTGAACCAGATCGATTATATCAAGCACTAAGCATGACTATATAGATCAGATCTAACATTCTCAGGTACAATAAGCACTACGCATGAGCATATCTATCTAATCATCTATAAGTACTTAGCAAAAAAAGATATAAACACATCAAAGCAATGCACAAAGCAAAATAACATAGTGTTTACGTGGTTCACCCCCACCCTGGGGCTACGTCCACCAACTCTTCTTCTTTATTAGATTCAGTCAATCAGTTACAGCATAGAGCATCAAAATCCTTCTTCGCATAGGAAAGAAGATCTACGCAACTCGCTATATCCTTCTTCCTTGTGCTACAGCACACCACTTGCACTTAGCTCTGCAAGTCTATATGCACTAAGCACTTCCAATCCACTCTAGCACTTAGCATAACATCACATATATGCCGATCGACCTCTCCTTTTATATCTATGCCTATAGATATCTATTTATAGATACAAAATAGGCCTAAACATGGGTAAACCCATGGGCCGACATCCCATTCCTGTTACATATTCCCAAAAACCCAAAAAGGGGCCCAAAAGGGGGACGAGATCTTGTGATCTCCACTTCGTCTTGCACTCCTCCTTCGATAGCCGTCGAAGTCCCAAAATAGGTCAACATGACCAAGAAACTCCCCAAAACTTGGTCAAGGGCCAACAGGCCCCCAACACTCACTTGTGACTCGTCTCGAGTCACTCTGGTCTGATTAATTCTGTCTCAAAGGCCTACTTAGACCTGCTGCTTTGCGATGACCTCTTGCTCATCGAACTCTTGGATCATTGCATCATTCACTAGCCCTTCTAGGCATTGTTCTTCTGCGAGGATAACCTACTCTAGCTCTGCTCCTTGGATTTCTACTTATGTAAACAATAGGCATGCCTTGTCTTGCACAGGCTGAAGTTGTTGAGTGACTTCCATCAATTTACTTTGAATCAAATGTATCTATTGTTGGGTCGTGCGTTGTTCCTGAGACCGCTTCATTCTTTCCATGAGTGACAGGGCCTTCAGCTGCGCCTGTAGCGTGTCTGCGTGCAATTTTTCTTCTTCGAGATGCGACTCCAGTGCTTGTAATTCTGGATTTTCGGCGAGGTTTTCACATGTCTGGGCACTCTGGTTGCTCATCTTCTTGCACTCCAGGGCAAGAGCTTTTAATCTGTCTACTGCACTGCGGGCAGTTGTTTCTCTTTGGTCCCTTATCTCTTGAGGGGTTTCAGGCACTGCGCGGATCTCTAGATCTACGATTCATTACTGGAGCTTCTGGATCACTTCTTCCAGTTGTGCCACATAACGTTGAACTTGCTCTTCAATTTTTACTTCGATAACTATCACAGAGCGAGGTACTCTGTTGACCAGTTCTTTTACTTCAAGTTGCTCTGCACGCAACTATTCCTTGCTTTGTTGTAATTGTTCTTTCTCCTCGTCCCATCTTGCTTGGAGAGCAAGCTTTTCTTGTTCTGCGGTGTTGCATTTCTTATCAAAGTCTTTCTATACTTGTGCTAAAGCCTAGGTGGCTTGCGTTGTCTCTTCCTGAGCTCGTCGAAGGTGAGCTTCTACTGAATTAGCAATGCAGTGTAGTTGGGCTAGCTCATCACCTAGTTCTGTTGTTCCTGATGGCAGAGGCACAGTGGAAACTGCACGGCTGGGATGCAATGCCTGCTGCACTCGTTGGAGCTCATCTTAATCCGAATGAGCACCTCCTCCTTCTTAGCTTCTTGCTTGTCTGCTATCTCTAGCGAAGCATCGTTCAGTGTTGCAACAATAAAGTAAAAGTCGTCTTAGGTGAGGGTGGTCTCGAATTTGGTCCTGGTTGCTTTCGATTTCTTCCTTGAAGAAGGTTTCGGAGGGGAAACCTTCCTTTTCTTCGATGGGTCTTCCTCGTCTCTAGGCATTGTAGCCTCTCCTTTCTTCGGTTCAACTTATGTGCCATCTATTTCTTTGCCATATCCTCTTGGTGAGATGGAAGCAGTCTTTGCAGATGTGTTGTCTACATCTTGGGCATCCTCATTCTTCTTTGTCTTGCTTGGTCCAAGTGTCCCATGTGCTTCTTCTAGACTTTCAATGTCGGACATTTCCGCAGGATCTATTGCAATGAGGAGGTCTGCCAACCATTCCTTGGTGATTTCTTCCAAGTCATCCTCCGTCAACTTATAGTACGACTGTAGTTGTTGTTTGTGCTCATCAGCGCGCGCTGTGATATAGATGAAGTGGCGATCTCCCTAAATTTCATCAAGGGTCTGAACCTGTGGAGGGTTTTTGGGGTTATCCGAGGCTCAGATTGGATAGTTGTCTTCAGCTGGTTGTAATATGTGTGGAATATGGCATTTCACTGCCACTGCTTGCTCATGTCATTTGAGTACCATAGTGTATTGAACTTCGCGGCCAGAAGTTCAAACGACTCGATGTCTGGGAAGGTCGCACCTTCTGGCATCTCCCATATGATGAATGCGATCAGTATGAGAAGCCAATTGAAGTGGAACTCATATCCTTGGTCTTGTGCTTCCTTGCAATCAAGCTCTAGCTGGTTGACCAGGTATTGTGCCCAATTCATCTACAATCCTTCTGCGCACTTCCCTGTGAGGTCAACTACAAACCCCGTGATTTGAGTGGGTCAATTCTTGCGAACTAGCTTGCCTACAATCAACTGACAGGCAAGGCGCACTGTGCCACTCTGGATAGAGGCTACCTTGTAGCCTCGTGTACCCTTCTCTACATGTCCATATGTGTCTTTTATCTTCTGCACAAGAGCACGAACTACAGTCTTTCTAGGGTAGAACTCTTGTGGGTCAGGGCCTTGCATACTAAGCCTTGTGATCCAATTGATCAGAGTCGGATCTACTGTAATGCAGTGTTTCAACCACAAGTAATCTCCATGGTAGCAGAACAATAGCAACTTGATGCATGCGTTAACTTCCTGATGTCTGTCAAAGTGCGGGATCTTCATTACGTTAAGCAGCGTGGACTGCACGAGGTTATGGGTCCATGATTGAGGGACGATCTTCAAATTCTTCCCTTTGGTCTTGGTCAAGTACTTATGCGAGGCGAGCATGTTGTAGACCTTCCTATCACCGAGGTTGAAGTCACTAAACTTCAACGCTACGATTTTATCTTGATCCGCGTGAACTGCGCGTACCCCTTTCGGGAGGTACGCAGTGACCAATGGGTACTCAAAATATCAGGGTACACTGTCCCGATTGATCTCATCGCTCAGGGGTGGCAGGTAGGTGGGTAGAATGCTCAGGATTAACTTGGTATTCGCAAGATCATCCCTGTGCTTAGTTCGCTCTTTGTTTACTGGCCGGGATGGTCCGACTCGAGTAGTGGATGGGGAGGCTGGCAGTCCCCTCGTCGGCGATGTTTGCACACTTGTAGACATTCCTCTCTCCGACATGACTCTCTCAATCATTAAGTCGATGAGAACTTATGTTACTGATTCCTCGATTGTGATGAGATCGTCAGACATGGGCTAAAAAACTCTCAGTTAGCAAAAGTGTTCTGGGTGCATGGCATGAAAGACTAAATAGGAAACTTGCTAACGGTTTGCTTGCAACGATTATGAGGCCTTCATTAACTCTGTTCTACCCATTATGGCGCGGTCTAACAGTCTAGTGGTAACCCATAAATGCTTTCTGACCCGTTCGGAGCGTCGGTCAAATGGATATATTGGTCCCCAACGGTTATATTACTTCACCATGGTGAAGTGTCATATGTCGTTGTTCTGATATCCCGGTGAAGCTCCAATTCTGTAATTTTTATGTCTGCGAAGTTCCCTCTGGAACCTTCTGTAACTTTTCAATCTTAGCCGTCTTCTTACTTAGCTTCCTAGCCTTCTTTCCAGTGATCTTTGTCTCAGTGGTCCTTTTCCCATTTTGATTCTTATTTTCTACAGACATAGTCACTTCGCATTGTTGAGATTCTCTCCTAGGATTCAGGGGTAACACCTCTTCTTTATCTAGGATAGGTACTTCAGTTTTTTGTGGCTCCTCTAATGTTCTTGTAGCTTCGACATCAGGGTCTCTAGTGTTAAATAGCTTCGATCTGTTCTCTTGTTCTTCCATCAATTGTGTGATCCTTCGGGTCATGAAATCTTTTAACTCTTGTTTCTGTTGTTCCAAAATTTCTTATTCCCTTCGTCTGGCTTGATCTCTATCAATCCAGGGTTTTCCCAGTAACATGGTAAACGGGGCCTATCCTCAATAAATTTAATAATCTCAAAGTCTTCTTCAGTCGAAGTTCCATTGGCATTCATAGATATCTGAGTGATTTTGCCACATAGGTTTATTAGTTTCCCTCTGAATAATCCTATTCCTCCTAATGAAGGAATCATAACAGGCCTCCCTATAGCTTCCCAAGTTCTCTCTGTCATGATATTCACCTGTGTTTCCTCATCCACAACACAATCAATGTCGAAGTCTCCTATTCTTGCTTCAATGCATTCTTTTTCTTTAAATATCTTTGATAATCTGATATGTCGGTGGTCATTTAGGGTTTCTTTCATCTGTAACAATACTTTCTCTGATTCTTTCTGAGGTTCTGCTATTTCTGGATTCGCCTTAAGATTCATTCTCTCAAGCTTAGCAATCATTCTAGGGCAATCCAACACTTCATGGTCCATAGCTTTGCAACAAAGACAACTAGGTCTTTTCCTAGGGCATTCCTTAGCAAGATGTCTCGGTCTTCTACAACTATAACAGAGGGTTAATCCTCTCTTTCTTTTAAATGATCCCCAACTTCCTCTATGCTGCGCACCAGTATCATGGTAGCTAACCTGCAAAAAAATATTTCTAGGATCCTGCATCCATTTATTAGTCCCAACATTCTTTCTATGCATAGGTATCACATATTTTTCACTAGTTTTATCAGATCTATTCATATCAAATCTTCTTTCATCTATGAGTGCCCTAGTTTGCAGGCTAGGACAAAATCTATCAAACATACCTAGATCCATATTTTAGAAACAAAAAATTTCACTTATCTTACTTTTATAGGGCACAAAGCTTCCAGATCTAAAAAATTTCTACTATTCTTACCTTTATCAGAGCACAGAGCTTACAGATCTTACCTCTTTTCTTCAGATCTGACTATTTTCTTGCATATCTGACCTCTTTTCTTGTACAAAGCTTCACATGTCAAGTAGAATGTTGTGCACTCGGGCAATAGATCTACGCACAGAACTTTCACAGTTTCAGCTCGAGTCTTTGTACAAAGCTTCTTCTTCTTAGTTCCCAACAATCACAGTTTCAGGTCCCGACAACGGAACCATTTGTTGGCACAGGAGCAGACCCAAAGTTCAACGCTACAACAACGCACCAACAAAACCCTAACTACTGACCCTTTCGGCAACACCTGCGAAGCAGGTGAAGTCTCACCCAAGGTAGAGGCAGGGGTGGTTGCTAGACTCAAGTGTCTGCAACTTTAGCTGGGACACAGATCTGTGATTACTTACTCAATAAAGCACTTAGCATCGTCATATCCTTAATATGCAATCAATATCCACTTCGCTGATAAAACAAAGCTTCGCAGCATTTGCACTAGTCTACAGCTTTTAAGCACTTAGAATAGATAACTTGAACCAAATCGAGTATATCAAGCACTAAGCATGACTATATAGATCAGATCTAACATTCTCATATACAATAAGCACTACGCATGAGCATATCTATCTAATCATCTATAAGCACTTAGCAAAAGAAGATATAAACACATCAAAGCAATGCACAAAGCAACATAACACAATTTTACGTGGTTCACCCCCACCCTGGGGCTACGTCCACCAACTCTTCTTCTTTATTAGCTTCAGTCAATCAGTTACAGCACAGAGCATCAAAACCCTTCTTCGCATAGAACAGAAGATCTGCATAGCTCGCTAGATTCTTCTTCCTTGCGCTACAACACACCACTTGCACTTAGCTCTGCAAGTCTATTACAATCATGAACTAAGCACTTACAATCCACTCTAGCACTCAGCATAACATCACATAGATGCCGATCGACCTCTCATTTTAAATCTATGCCTATAGATATCTATTTATACATACAAAATAGACCTAAATATGGGTAAACCTATGGGATGACATCCCATTCCCATTACATATTCCCAAAAACCCAAAAAGGGGCCCAAAAGGGGGTCGAGATCCTGTGATCTTCGCTTCGTCTTGCGCTCCTCCTTCGACAGGCTGTCAAAGTCCCAAAATAGGTCAACGTGACCAAGAAACTCCCCAAAACTTGGTCAAGGGCCAACACAAGATCACTCTTAAGCTCAAGCTTCAGACACTGAAATATGTCCAAACAACACAGTCACAACAACACAATGATCAAACCTACATCACCATGCAGTTACAACAACTTGACCAGATCCTCCATGCCTGAGCCATTCAGTGTAAGAGGGGAAAAGATCACACAGAAGCTGACTAAAACTGGTCACGATACCGCTACAATCAAACCTACATTACAACAGCATAACAACCCTCAACTGGATTCTCCATGTCCCAGTGTTTTAGCACAATTTTTACAAAGAGATGAAAAGAGGTTGTGTAACACCCTATTTCCCCCAGTCTATAAAAATAACTATATTGGCCAAGAACTATGGCAAAATCAAAGATGTGAATGTTTGATTTGACAGACCTTGGTATAAAAGGTTGATGAATGTAAATTATGTTATGAATATGTGTTGCATGATTGCTGGGAGGGGGATGTGCTAAAAGATACCACAATGGCTAATGAGAGGTGGTGGAAGGGACCTGGAATGGATGCGTTAACTTCCACCGAACCAATACAGTACTGGTTTTTACTTGCTCAAAGACCAAAGCAACTCTCTGACCCTGGAATGAATTACCCGTCGGGATGGTAGGTGGGGAGGCTCCTCAAGAGTTAATGAGGGGATGGGGGTGAACCGCTCATCTGTAGAAGCCCTCAGACCTGACCATGGACGGGGGAATTTATGCCACACACAA
>JZKD02S1871616.1:417925-443636 GCA_000966675.3 Picea glauca
AAAAACGAGGCATTAGCCACCAATGAATGGGTTTGCCCCTGTCAATTCCATTCTTTGTTATCTTAAATTTTCAGGGCTGGTTGTTGCCTTGTCTCTATCCTTTGAACTTGATAACTCTCTATCTCCTCCCTCGGGACTGGGTGTCTAATGCCAATCACACAGTTATTACTCTCAAATTTGATTTCCTCTCCCAGTGTCATCTCGAGTTTTGGCACCTCGTTGAGCATCTGTATTCCTGTCTTCAAGTCTGGGGAAACTTTTTTTCGGACTCCCCCTTATGTTCAGACTACAACCCTCATAGAATCTCAAGACAAGTTTTGAAAAGCATTATCAAGTTTAAGGTCTCAATCAACTATTCAGGGATAGACGACAACTTGACCATTGACTTCAGTAAGTATAAGATCTGTCTCCAAAATCTTGGAGCAATTATCAAATTGGTTGAAACAAAATGCAAAATTACAATAAAGCCAAGTTTCTTCAGCGACAATCAGATTTGGCATTCTGTTGACGGCAAAATTACAATAAATGCAAGTTTCTTCAGCGACACACAATCAAATTTGGCATTCTGAACCTTGGCAATCTTAGAACCAGCAAAACATKAATAAGTCTATTATGGTTCCTTCGAGTWGGAATATCAAGAGGATATTTATTATGCCATCTTGAAGACATTTTAGAAAGGACTCGAGATCAACTCAGGGAGCATGTTGTTCACCTCACCCACTTGAACCATTCAATACAAAATTTGTTCCATCGTGATAGTTTGAGGATTGTAGATCTCGAACATTCAATTGTCATCCTTTCTTAAAGAGGCGACTTACTAGAACATGAACTCATTCAGAGAGAACAATTGCTAGATTACTAGATTGCAGAGCAAGGGAGAAGGAGCAACAAAGAATTTATGAATTAAGGAACAAGAGAGAACAATTGCTAGATTACTAGATTGCATGGAACTAATGGAACAGGAATGCGTTCAGTTTCGAGCAGCAATGAATCCAAGGCATTCAACCTTTGGATCCATCAATCAAACCACAAGAAATAAGCAAGGACATTCTGAAAAAGTACATGTAGGAAGTGTTGTGAAATTGATGAAGACAGAAGACAAGATGCCAATTCTGGCAGAAATAATTAAGGAGCCTTCACAAAATCTATTTTGTGATAGCATTTCAAATGCTTTTTGTTATTAGCCCATAATATATTTTGTTATTAAACTATTATATAAATAATGGGCCTTCCCATAAATCTGTTTTGTAATTTTTCAAATGCATTTTCTTATTAGCCCAATATAGAAAAGTTTTTAGCTGCAAGATAAAAGTTCTTAGCAGGTATCTTGCAGGAACAGGCAACTCTCAAGACTCTCTTACCTCAGGGCAAGAGACCTGGTCTCATTCAAAAAGGAACCATTTCAAAAAGAAACCATTTTTTGTAGTCTTTGAAAGACTTTGCTGCTTGTTAAAAGACTTTGCTTCTTGTTTTGCCTAGGTACAACTATCTTAATATAATCTTAATCAGTTACTTTAATATAATCTTAATCAGTTTCTTTTAATAAAGGAAATTTTCCTCCAATAAAAATTTCAAAAAAGAATAGAAACTTGCAACGCGCACGCAGTTAAAATTAGTTCAAACCCAACCCAGGCGCATGAAAAAAAATAAAAGAACCTCAGTCATGGCGTTAAAACCCAAAACCCTGCATACATAGTTAAAACCCAAGAACAGGAAAAAAATAAAAAAAACCCGGCATAGAAAAAAAAAATTAAAAGAACGCCCATAGTTAAAACCCCATTCTACAGTTAAAACCCCGTGCTACAGTAAATAATGGATCATTATTATCAAGTTAATTACACTCCAAATATATAATTTTATTCATTGATTTGAAATTCAAAAGGAAGACTAGAAATATGCTAGCATATTTTATTGCTAATTAATATTAAGATTAATAAAAACAAAAAATCAATATATTTTCTTTATAAATAAATAAATTGAGACTTATTAAAATGTTTCTTAAAAATTCTTAAACTCAATCAAAACAATGACAATGACAATTATATTTTATATTATAATCTGACATAAATTTGAAAAACTCTAATATTATATATATTTAGAATAAATAAATTAACCTAAATATTATTTATCATTCACAATAAATACGTTTTACCTTTATGGTACATTTTACCTTGATACCATAAAGACATCTACTGAATAATCATTAATTAATAAAAACATCCAACCCAATTTATCTTTCTGGATCCTAAATCTTTATGGTACGTTTTACTATTATTCACAACAAACCATTTTACCTACCCATTTGAACTTGATACTATAAAGACATCTATTGAATAATAGATAAGTAATCAAAACATCTATATATATTTATAATAAATTAATTAAAATAAATATTATTATTAACAACAATCCCTTCTATTTTAACTTCATAATATAATATTATATAATATTGAATAATAAATAACTAATCAAAACATCTATATATTTATAATAAATAAATTAAAATAAATACTATTATTCACAAACCATTTTACTTTAATAAGACATTTACTGAATAATCTCATTTCACCTTAATAAAACATCTAGTAAATAATCATTAATTAATATAGACATTCAACCCATTTTATCTCTCATTCCCAAATTAACTCATTTTAATTTAAACTGTCTCATTTTAGTTTAATAAAACATCTAGTGAATAATCATTAATTAATATAGACATCCAACCCATTTTATCTCTCAATCCCTAATCAACTCATTTTAACTTCATACTATCCTATTTTACCTTAATAAAACATTTAGTGAATAATCATTAATTAATATAGACATCCAACTCATTTTTATCTCTTAATCCCAAATCAACTCATTTTAACTTTCATACTATAAAGACATCTATTGAATAATCATCAACTAATAAAGAGAATAATCATCAACTAATAAGTGTATTATAATACACTTTTTCTATTAATGCCTAATACATTTTTTCTATTAATGTCCCCCTCCCACCAACCCTCTATTAATACCCCCCAACCTCTCATAGGGTGGGTGGGAGGAGAAACATTAATAATACACTTTATCTATTAATGGCCCTCTTTTCACCCACCTTATGAGGGTTGGGGGGCATTAATACAGGGTGGGTAGGTGGAATGGGGACATTAATAGAGGGTGGGTGGGTGGGTTACGCTAAAATGCCCCCCTCACACCCACCCACTCACCCTATGAGGGTTGGGGAGCATTAATAAGAAAATATATATTTTTCTATTAATACCCCACCCTTATAGGGTGGATAGGAGGCAAGCATTAATAGAAAAAATGTATTATTATAATACACTTTTTCTATTAATGTCCTCCCTCCCACTCTAATAATATATTTTTTCTATTAATGTTCCCCCTCCCACCCTCTAATTAATATAAACATCCAACCCATTTTATCTCTCAATCCCAAATCAACTCATTTTAACTTTCATACTATAAAAACATCTATTAAATAATCATCAACTAACAACTAATAAAAACATCTATTGAATAATCATCAACTAATAAAGATATTTATTGAATAATCATTCACTAATAATTATAAAAACCTAAAATAAAATAAAATAACTTAAATTATCTTATTCATCATAACTTTAAAATAAATAAATTCCTATTACCCAAATCAAGCATAAATCCCAAAAATAAAATAAATAAATTCCTATTATTCACAATAAACTCAAATCAATCCCAAAAACACGCCCATTATATGTCTCTCAATCCCCCAAATAAGCCCATTATATCTCTCTCAGTCCCTCAAAATCCCAGTCCCTAAAAACCCCCAAATAAGCCCACTATATTTCTCTCAAAACCCCCAAATAAGCCCACTATATTTCTCTCAGTCCCCCCAAATAAGCCCATTATAATTTTTAGTATAAAAAAAAAAACAAATCAATCTTAAATCCCCAAAAAGAAAACCCAAATCAATCCCCAAATAAGCCCATTATATCTCTCATTATATCTCAGTCAGCCCATTATATCTCGCATTATATCTCAGTCCCCCAAATAAGCCCATTATATCTCTCATTATCTCTCTCAGTCCCCACAAATAAGCCCATCATATTTTTTAATATAAAGAAAACACTCGAATCAATCCTAAATCTCCAAAAAGAAAACCCAAATCAATCCTACAAAGCCCATTATATCTCTCTCAATCCCCAAATCAAACTTATTAAGCCCATTTAATATCTCTCTCGATCCCCAAATCAATCCTATTAAACCCATTTAATCTCTCAATCCCCAAATTGATCCCAATCCCATTCTATCTCTCAATCCCCGAATGCTTTATACGAAATAAATACTTCTTAAGAATCTGATTTATACAAAATAAAAACTTCTTAAAGAATATGTTTTATCCAGCATAATTTATCATATTCTGGAACAAACAAATCCATATTATTCATCATATTTTATCATATTCTGAAACAAACAAAACCATATTATTCATCATATAAAACCATATTATTCATCATATTCTGAAATAAACAAATCCATATTATTCAATCCCCAAATCAATCGTATTAAACCCATTTAATCTCTCAATCCCCAAATTGATCCCAATCCCATTCTATCTCTCAATCCCCGAATGTTCTATACAAAATAAATACTTCTTAAGAATCTGATTTATACAGAATAAATACTTCTTTAAGAATATGTTTTATCCAGCATAATTTATCATATTCTGGAACAAACAAAACCATATTATTCATCATATTCTGAAATAAACAAATTCATATTATTCATCATATTCTGAAATAAACAAATTTATCTCACTCAATTCCCAAATCAATCCTAAAATTCATATCAATCCTCAATCCCCAAATCAATCCCAAATAAATTCATATCAATCACAAATGCTTTATACAAAATAAAATTTTCAAAACAAATTCATATTATTCATCATATTCTGATATAAACAATTTTATTTCACTCGATGCCCAAATCAATTCATATCAATCCCAAATGCTTTATGCAAAATAAAAACTTCTTAATCCTACTAATCTGTTTTATCCAACATAATTCTGTTTCCAACATAATTATCACTCTAAAATAAACAAATTCATATTACTCATCATTTATCCAACATAATTTTATCATATTCATCATAAACAAATTCATATTACTCATCATTCACAAGAAGCCCATTTTACTCACTCGATCCCCAAATCAATCCCAAATAAATTCATATCATTCATCATTCACAATCTGCCCATCTTAAGCTTCCCTCAATCCCAAATAAGCACATTGTATTTCTCAATCCCCAAATGCTTTACACAAACGAAAAAATTCATACTGTAAGAACATTTATGAAATAATGACTAATTATTAATATAAAGTTTTACATTAAAACAAAATTAACATAAATTATCTTATCGATCATAAATCCGAAATAATCCTTACATCTATCTTAGCCATCTTAATTCTGATATAAACTTTTATGTAAAGAAAACACTAGACTAAAACCATATGCTATAAACTAGAATTTCCCTGTGCCTGCAGTGCCAATTCATCTTATACAATTTAAGACTAAAACGAACTCTATACAATAGAAAAAGCTTCATATTATCAGAAGCATACACAAAATATCAACATGAATTAATAATTATAGATTATAAAAAAAAACCCTCTAAAATAAACTCTATACAATAAAAAGAGCTTCATATTATCAAAAACATACACAATATTAATAATTATTATAAATCATCAAAAACATACACAAAATATCAGCGTTGATTAATATTTACAAAGAAGTCTCATTATCCATACATCAAAAAATAAACACCATTAACAGAAATGAACATTCAAAGACATCCAACATCTCCAATGACGTACAATGTTCAACACCTTGACACTTGGCATTCCAAGGCATCTCCAATAACATACAATGTCCAGCAGAGAACAGACACTTGGCATTCCAAAGCTTCAACATAACCTCCCAAAGCCCTTCAGCTTCACACATCCGCCTGCCCACAAGTCCTGCAAAGATGCTAATGATTCCGCACTTGGCAGCAGTCTAAGCTTTGTCGCCTGCTCCAACCCCTGATTCTCTTCAGCTTCACACAATCGTTTGCCCATAGCTCTTCCAGACATAGCAATGCTTCCATACGTGGCAGCTCTTCTAGCTCCGAGCACCCTGTGATACTTAGCTTTGTCGCCTGCTCCAGCCCCCTGATTCTTTTCAGCTTCACACATTCAGATGCGTAAAGCTCCTCCAAACACATCGGCATCTGCAAAAATGTTCACATGCTTCAACAGTAAGAACGATATTTATATATGGTTCATCATTCTCATCTACAAAACCTTTCCATTTCATTCGAGACATTGTGGCGTGATATTAGTAGCGACTAAACATAAAACCGCACCTAACACAACAAATTTCGATTTACCTGTGATTCGTCTTGCCACACTTGTAGATCCATTACATTCTTCATTAGAATCCAGGAAAGTAGGGCAGATCAGGGACATTGAAAAATAGACACAGCAATAGAGAATAACTGAGTAGTTTCTTCAGCCGTTAGAAATAGTAGAGAAGACTGAAAGGGAAAATAGAAATAGTAGAGAAGACTAAAGGGAAAACACATAGATACCGAGGCTGGGCAGAGATATATATACCAATATACTTCAAACCCTGTCCCTTTACTCCTCGTTTTTGCTGATGTCTGAACACGCGCTTTCCATCAAGCGCGCCAAGCCTTTACTACTCCTACGAGCTTTCAATGTACAATTATTGAAGCGCGCCAAGTCAATAGGGGTCAAAAATAAATGTACAGACACCTACGAACGTTGAGTGCGCAACAATCGCTAACCACGTGGACACGTGGCCAGCGAAAGCAAAGTTGAAGCGACACATCCTTTAAGAATTCTCATATAGACAGAAAACGCAAAACGCTGAAGAGATGGTCACGGGCCTCACGGCGTTAAAAGATATACAGCAGAAAACGCAAACGTTGAAGGAACGACAAGATGGTCACCGGCCTCACGGCGTTAAAAGATGTATATGTTTTAATGGCCGTGCATCGACAAAACGTTGTCAGGTTAAAAGCTGTCATCCACTGGAAAAGGTTAAATGAGTGGACTGCTAATATGAGATACATTCTCATATCCACAAAAAAACAATACATTTCGTGTTTTTTTTAAATATAATTTTTAAACAACAGCTATTCCTTGCCTTTGCTTTTAAAGCAAAGCTTAGTGGTCAATGGGTTTTAGGCAGTTAAATAAAACTTTTTTTTTTACCTAAATCAACTTACAAGTGGATCCGAGACACTGGTTGTTGAGAGTAATGGGTCTTCTCTCATAATTCCACTGAACCTTAAGTGGAATTAGACTATCAAGATATACCATCTACTTCTTGTAGTGATTTATCTACAGACTCTACCAATAAGAAATTCTCCTGGTCTCGCGGCTTAGGACTTGAAACCTCGCTTATAAAACTTGCATTGCTCAGAGGAAAGCTTGCCTATAAAAACTTGCAGTGCTTAGAGGAAAGCCTGCTCTACTGTTACTCTATCTACTGATTCACCTACTGAATTGACTCACCTTGGGGCGCTTAGAGGCATCAAAGCCCTTGCCAAGTCACGTCCATGATACTCTTGTCCCTAAACATTTGTGGGGTTGGAGGCACCCTAAAAAAGGCCTTTCTCCGGCGATTGATTGATAACATTCATCCAAGTATTATTTTTCTATAGGAAACCCTAGTGGACGAACAACGTTCTCGTGCATTTATCAATGGACTAAAGCCACACTGGCTTGTTAGTGCAGTGAATTCGGTGGGCACATCGGGTGGGTTGGTTGTGGCTTGGGACCCTGTCTTTTTTTATCTAAAGCCATTCTTCTGTTGTGGTGGCATCTGATTGACAGGCACATGTTGTGCCAACAAGCGACAGGTCAACCTTCTCAACGTTTATGGACCTTGTATTGATAAACTTGCTTTTTGGTCAAAGATATTGGCATCAGATCTTCTAGCAAAACCTAATCTCATTCTTATGGGGGACTTCAACTTTACCTTAGCTTCTTCTGATATTTGGGGAATGAATGCCTCCACAGATGCAACGGCCTCATAGTTCAGCGATGTATTCCAACAACACAATTTGGTCGACCTATTACCGGTCGAGGTGGTTCCCACTTGGAGAAATGGTAGGTTTGGTTCAGCGAGTATTTCAAAGCGCCTTGATCGCTGCTTCTTATCAGATTCCCTTCTTCAGCATGCTAACAGATATAGAACTTGGGTCGCATATCCTTACATCTCGGATCATGCCCCCATTTTTCTACAGTTGGATTCTTACTCTCATCGCTCTTCATACCCTTTTAAGTTTAATCCAATTTGGTTGGGGAATCCTGTTTTTTAGCGTATGGTCTCTGATGTTTGGACTGATCATTCCTATAAAAATGAGTCGGATGTTTAGAGACATTTAGCTGGTAAATTAAAAGATTTAAAATCAAAAGTGAAATCTTGGGCCCGACAACAGATATCAAAGACTTTTGAATGACTATCGCAGCTTGAACACGACATACAGGTTTTGATCTTGGAAACCTCTGAGAGAAAGGGAATTGATCCTATAAGTCTGCAACAACATTTAAAACTCCTTGAGATAGAACGAAATAATCTACTACTAATTGAGGAAGCTTACTGGCGTCAAAAAAGCAGAGCCACTTGGATCAACTGTGGAGATAGCAATACAAAAAAAATTCACAAATTTGCGAGTCACAGAAGGAATCACAAGCATATTTGGGAACTACAATCGGATGGAGTTGTCTCTATCACTGGACAGGACAACCTTCTAGATGCAGTGTTCAAACATTTCAAAAGTGCCTATTGAGATAAAGGTCTTACTAACATTGCAGATCAAGCATCTATTACGAGACTCTTTCCAAAGATCATCAATGATCGTGAGGCAGAGCTTCTTTTTGCTCCTTTTACAAAAGAAGAGATTTGGAAGGCGCTCAACACCTTTAAAAAGGATAAAAGTCTCAACCCGGATGGCTGGACAGTCGAATTCTATCTCCATTTCTTTGATCTAATCAGTGACGACCTTTGGGAACTGGTTGAAAATTCTAGACTCGGAGGAATGGTTTATCGGGCTCTAAACTCCACTTTTCTGACTTTGATTTCAAAATCAAATAATCGTAACTCCTTTAGTGACTTTAGGCCTATTGCGTTGTGTGTTAGCATTGAGAGTCACCCTCAGATTGTGGGAGGATAAGCCCAGTACCCATCAGAGTTTTTGGTGGATGTTGGTTCTATGTGAGTGGAGGTCAATGGACAAAATTCAATATATGAATGATGTTCAACACAGAACTAGACAAGAAATGCACAGGGAAGTGAGGGCCACATTAACTTCAGTGAGTGAGTTGAGTTTAATTGTGAGAAAAGGGAAGACTTAGTGAGAAAGGTGAACAAGACTACTATGGGCATCCGGCTTTCAAGCAGCTTGGAGAAGAAAAACTTAGACTCGAGATCACTCTTGAGTTCAAGCTTCAGACACTAAAATATGTCCAAACAACACAGTCACAACAACACAATGATCAAACCTACATCACCATGCTCTGATGGGTACTGGGCTTATCCTCTCGCAATCTGAGGGTGACTCTCAGTGCTAACATTCTTGGCGTCGTTGTCGGGGAACGAATTGAAGACATTTCCCTAGGTAAGAACAACAAAGAAATTCTGATTCTGAAGGTGCATCAGATATCAGTACCATTGAAGATTGCAATTTGCACCTGGTAACTCCGTTGTTTCAGTTTTGCCTCCTAAAGGCAGACACGCGAGGTCAACTCCATTGTTGCCTCTAGCAACGTCTGAAGCTGACCCAAAGGAAATTATCAGAAAGGGAAAGACCGCTCAAAAAGTTACCTCCACTATTGTACCAAGTTTTTTTGATAATTTGCATAATCCCTCTTTACAAACTCCAGTAACTGTTTCTGATTCTCCTATTATACAAACTGCTGGAGTTTCAAGAAATTTAAATTTTGGGAGTTTTCTTGTCGATTTATCCCCTCCTATTCTTGGTTTGGAAGGAGAGAGCTTTGATACCCCTTTCTCCCCCGAAGTTGTGAAGTGGAAGGAGAGAGCTTTGACCTTAGAAGACTTTCCTACTCCAGACTTTACTACTCCTCCTCCTATTAGAGTTGTTGCAGTTACAAAAGGGGAAACCTTTGTTACCTCTAGCCCCTCATCTTTATCTCTTAACACTCAGCCTTTTCCTATTTCTGCCAGAAGCACAACCCTAGTCTCGCCTGTCCGAACTCCATCTCCTCCTGGTTCTCCTCCAGTTCACGTCCAAATGGCGGGTGCTAATCCTCCTAGGAACAGGATGGCTGAGATATTGGCTGCTAGATACGCCCCTCTGGTTTTACCTTAGCCCATGAATGCTCTCCCAACCACAGACTACCTTAAGTACATGCCCCAGTTCACAAGGGAGGGAGATGTGACTATAGAAGAGCACCTTTCATCCTTTTATAGATTTGTAGAGATTCAGGTCATTGAAAATGAAGATGTGTGGATGAGAGTTTTTGTACATAGCCTTGATGGTGATGTCAGGGATTGGTTTAAGGACTTGCCTCCTAGAACTGTTGACAATATCGCTGCTCTGGATGATTTATTCTTTAGACATTGGGGAAATAAAAAATATCTCCTTTATTATGCTACAGAATTTGGGGCACTTAAGAGAGAAGAGAGGGAAGTTGCTTCAGACTTCTCGAAGAGATTTAATAAGATGTATAAAAAGATTCCCACTAAAGTTAAGCCTACAAAAACCTCTGCTAAGATGACTTATGCTAGTGCTTTTGACCCTAAGTTTTGCCTCCTGTTGAGAGAAAGAAGAGCTACCTCCTTGGCTCATATGCAAGATGCAGCCCTTGAAGTAGAATCCAATATATTGGCAGTTGACAAGCTTCGGAGTAAGGTTGATAGGGATAGAAGAAAGGGTAGGTCTTAAGCCTCGACTTCTAGTTCCTCTGCTTCCCCCCCTCAAATGGACGAAGTAACCAAGCTACTAAAACCACTTTTTGTTAGAATGGAAAGGCTGGAATTGGAAGGAAAGCAGAGCTATAAGAATCCTCAAAATGTTGATAATAGGGGTAGTTTCAAAAGACCAAACAATGCTCCTGAGATCATCCAAAGAGACCAAAGAAACATGGACAGAGATGATCAGAGAATTCAAGCTCCTCTCCAAAATAACCTTGGTATTGATGAAGAAGGAGAGGAAGAAGAGCTTGATCTCGAAATCCATTGTCTTGGAGACACCTCCTCATTTCCTCATTTAACCCAAACTCTATATGAGGAGTCTCTCATGGATAGTTAACTAAATGAGTTGAGTAAATGGGAAAGGACCGACAACAATCCAAAAAGATATAACCTCAGGTCCAAGAAGAAAGAAGGAAAGCCTGACATTCCTGATCGGCCTGTTAGAACCGAAAAATTGGCTTAAAATGTGGCAGGAGGCGTTAAAGAAAGGGAGGCAAACCCCCCGGTCAAAGGCCCTATCCCAGAAGTGAAGGAGGTTGTGAAGCCTCCCTCCTCTTTTAGCTTTGATCATGAAATTCAAAAGATTAGTATCCTTGTGCCCCTTTCAGAGTTAGTCCAACATGAGGGTTTCAAAAAATGGCTTTCAAAAATGTTGCAGTCTGAACCTTCATCTCATTCCACTGACTCAGTCAACCTCCAAGATGAAAAGTCAATTATCATACTAGGACCTTTGGTAGAGGACAGAGATGATTCCTCCCCTCCTTTATATACATCATTGAATATTCATGATAAAGTGTTGCATAATTGCTTAATGGATTCAGGGGCATCTCACAATCTCATGCCCAAAATTGTCATGGATAAGCTTGGGTTGGAGGTTACAAAAACCTACCATGACCTGTATTCATTCAACTCCAGGAAGGTGAAATGCCTCAGGGTTATTAAGGATCTAGCGGTCTCCTTGTTTCAATTTCCAATGAAAAGTGTGGTCATGAACATAGTGGTAGTTGATGTCCCCCCTAAGTTTGGGATGCTCTTGTCCAAATCATGGATCAAAAGACTAGGGGGAACTTTGCACATGGATTTTTCATATGCCAGCATTCCCGTGTTTGAAGGGGAACATAGAAAGCTTTATAGAGAAGCACAACTTGCCTACATTATCAGTGATGAAGCCAATCCCATCAACCACCCTATTTTCTCAGTTGATACTGATTTAGGAACCAATATTTTGCAACTCTTTGTTGTTCCTCAACCACCTATTGAAATTAGAAAGTATCCTATTACCTTTTGCGAAGAGCCTCCCCCCAAGACCTCTGTGTGGAAAATGTTTTTTGATGGAGCCTCTTCTAAGGAAAGTGTTGGCGCTGGAGTAGTTTTTATTTCCCCCACCCAAGAAACCATATCTTTGTCCCGCAAGTTGGAATTTGAAACAACAAACAACGTGGCAGAATATGAGGCTCTTGTCTTGGGTTTGAGAGCTGCCAAAGACATGAAAATTGAGGAGCTAACAGTGTTTAGAGACGTTGAGCTGATTGTCCATCAAGTAAAAAATATGTATCAGGCTAAGCACCCAAGGTTAAGGGCCTATAGAAATGAAGTATGGGATATGATTGATAGTTTCTTCTTGGCTTTTAATCATTCATTTGTTCCAAGGGAGGAGAACTCTGTGGCAGACTCATTAGCAGTCTCAGCAAGTAATTTCAAGGTCCCTTTTCCCCAAAAAATCAAGTATGAGGTGGAGATAAAATATAGACCCTCTATTCCCAACAATGTTAAACATTGGAAGGTCTTGGAGGATGATATTGAGATTAAGAAGTTCCTTGAGACTGTGGATGAATTTTCTGATATGCATATTGATCAGGATCAAGAGTCTGAAGAAAGGCAGCATGTTGATGTTTTTATAAATAAGATTGCTAACCATCATATTGTTCAGTTACCTAGAAACCACATTCCAAAGGGGCTTGTCCCTTTGGAGAGATTGTTTGACAAAAATGATGTTGTTGTAAAGGTTGAAGGATCAACTGAAGAGGCTGATGTGACTAAATGCAATCTAGGAATAGAGGAGGATCCCAAATGGGTCAAATTGTCTAGTAGCTTATCAAAGGAGCAAAAAGCCAAGTATGTCAGACTCTTGAAGGAGTTCGTTGATGTGTTTTCTTGGACATACAGGGACTTGAGAACATATGACACCAGCATCATTGAACACAAAATCCCTTTGAAAGAGGATGCCAAACCTTTCAAGCAGAAGCTCAGACAGATAAATCCCATGCTGTTGTCGATTATGGAAAAAGAGTTCAAGAAGTTGTTGGATGCGCAAATCATCATCCCTTTGAGATTTTCAGAGTGGGTAGCTAATTTGGTGCTTGTGAGGAAGAAGAATGGGGAAATCAGGTTGTGTGTCGATTTCATAAATTTGAACAGGAGCTCCAAGAAAGATAACTACCCCTTGCCAAAAAAGGAGCACATCTTATAGAGAGTGACTGGTTCGTCTAGGATGTCTATGGTTGATGGTTTCTCTGGGTACAATCAGTTCTTTGTCTTGCCTGAAGATAGAGAGAATATAGTTTTCACAACTCCTTGGGGCAAATTCATGTACGCTAAAATTCCCTTTGGGTTGATGAATGTAGGAGCAACCTTCCAGTGAGCCATGGACATCGCCTTCATTGGGGAAAGGACAAATTTGTAGTCATTTATCTAGATGACATTACAGTATTCTCCAGGTCTGATAAAGAACATTGTTATCATCTGAGGAAGGTTTTCCTTAAGTGCAGAAGGTTTGGTCTCTCCTTCAATCCCAATAAGTCTTTATTTTCCATGCAAGAGGGAAAATTGTTAGGGCATATTGTGTCACCTAAAGGGGTGAAGATTGATCCAAGAAAAGTGGAGGCCATCCAGTCCTTGTCTTTTCCCAGGTCCAGGAAAGAGGTTCAGTCTTTCTTGGGTAAAATCAATTTCTGAGAAAGTTCATTTCAAATTTTGCTGAGTTGGTTAAATACATTACAACCATGCTCAGATAGGGGAATGAAGTGAAATGGACTGCTGAGTCCAGAGATTCTTTCAACCAGATCAAGAGGGCGTTGACTGAAGCACCTATGCTCATCATCCCAGATTATTCCAAAGAATTTATGATATTTTCCTTCGCTTCATCTGATACACTGGCTGTTGTTTTGTTACAAAGAAATGCAGAGGGGTTGGAGCAGCCTATTTCCTTTTTCAGCAGATCACTGAGGGATGCAGAAGTGAGATATGACATCATGGAGAATCATGCCTATGCTTTCGTGAAGGCCCTCAAGGCTTTCAGAATCTATGTTCTGCACTCAAAAAATATTGCATACGTCCCCTCATCTTCAGTAAAGGAGATACTGATCCAACCTGATATAGATGGGAAAAGGAGCAAGTGGATTGCCAAAATTTTAGAGTTTGACTTGGAAATCAAACCCACCAAATTGGTGAAAGGCCAAGGTTTAGCTAGGTTACTAGTTGAATCAAATTGTAAAGCATTGGGCGTTAATTTCATGAATATAGACTTAGGAAATCAACAAGCTAAGATTGTTGGTGAAGACTCTCACGTCAGCCCCAACTTAGCAGAATGCCCCTGGTACAAAGATATTATATACTTCCTGCAAAAGTTGAGGCCTCCTGATGGCTTGGACAAAAGCAAGGTGAGAGCTTTGAAACTCAGAGCAATCAAGTATTGTATTATTGATCAGATTTTATACTAGAAGGACCCTCTGGGAGTTCTATTAAGGTGTCTAGACCCACAAGAAGCCCAAAAGAATATGACCGACTTTCATGACAACTCATGTGGGGGACATCATTTTTGGAGGACCACGACTTACAAGATCCTCCGAGATGGCTATTTCTGGCCCAACCTTTTTACTGATATTTGTGCAAAGATTAGAGCCTGTGCTAAATGTCAAAAGTTTGTTGGAAAGCAACAACTCAAATCTTTTCCTTTGAAGCCTGTAGCGGTTTCTGTACCTTTTCAGTAGTGGGGTCTTGACTTCATTAGAGAAATACACCTCAAGTGGCCAGCACAGGTGGATTTTGATTGCCACTGATTATTTTACCAAATGGATAGAGGCCATCCCCACAAGGAGTGCCTCCCACAAGGTAATTATAAATTCCCTTGAAGACATCATGTCCAGATTTGGTTGTCCAAGCAGGATCGTTACAGACAATGTTGCCTCATTTAGGGCCGAACCATTAATTAGTTTCTGTGAATAGTATGGGATTACATTGATCCATTCTACCCCCTACTACCCTCGAGGAAATGGTTTGGTAGAATCTTCTAACAAAAGCCTCATAAGGATCATCAAAAGATTGTTAGAAGACAACAAAAAGGCCTGGGATTCAAAGCTGAAATTCGCCTTATGGGCTGACCGGATCATAGCAAAAAGGTCATTGGGCATGTCTCCTTTTCAGTTTGTTTATGGGGCCGAAGCAGTTTTTTCTGCTCAGCTTGCTTTGCCTGTGGAAAAATTCTTCTAGGATTTCCAAGGAGAGCCTGACAATATGGTCAGGAGAATACTGCAGTTGGTAGAAGTGCAACAGACCAGGGAGTAGCTGCTTGATAAGGCACAAGATCATCAACAAAGAATAAAGTAAGCCTCTGACAAGAGTGCTAGCAAGAAGGATTTTCAGTTGGGGGATCTGGTGCTTAAGTGGGATGCCCCCAAACAAGACAAAGGCAAACATGGCAAATTTGAAGCCTTGTGGGTCGGTCCTTTCAAGATTTCTAAGGTATTTTCGAACAACACCCATAANCCTATTCTTGGTTTGGAAGGAGAGAGCTTTGACACCCCTTTCTCCCCCGAAGTTGTGAAGTGGAAGGAGAGAGCTTTGACCTTAGAAGACTTTCCTACTCCAGACTTTACTACTCTTCCTCCTATTAGAGTTGTTGCAGTTACAAAAGGGGAAACCTTTGTTACCTCTAGCCCCTCATCTTTATCACCTAACACTCAGCCTTTTCCTATTTCTCCCAGAAGCACAACCCCAATCTCGCTTGTCCGAACTCCACCTCCTCCTGGTTCTCCTCCAGTTCACATCCAAATGGCGGGTGCTAATCCTCCTAGGAACAGGATGGCTGAGATATTGGCTGCTAGATACGCCCCTCTGGTTTTACCTCAGCCCATGAATGCTCTCCCAGCCACAGACTACCTTAAGTACATGCCCCAGTTCACAAGGGAGGGAGATGTGACTACAAAAGAGCACCTTTCATCCTTTTATAGATTTGTAGAGATTCAGGTCATTGAAAATGAAGATGTGTGGATGAGAGTTTTTGTACATAGCCTTGATGGTGATGTTAGGGATTGGTTTAAGGACTTGCCTCCTAGATATGTTGACAATATCGCTGCTCTGGACGATTTATTCTTGAGACATTGGGGAAATAAAAAATATCTCCTTTATTATGCTACATAATTTGGGGCACTTAAGAGAGAAGAGAGGGAAGTTGCTTCAGACTTCTCGAAGAGATTTAATAAGATGTATAAAAAGATTCCCACTAAAGTTAAGCCTACAGAAAACTCTGCCAAGATGACTTATGCTAGTGCTTTTGACCCTGAGTTTTGCCTCCTATTGAGAGAAAGAAGAGCTACCTCCTTGGCTCATATGCAAGATGCAGCCCTTGAAGTAGAATCCAATATATTGGCAGTTGACAAGCTTAGGAGTAAGGTTGATAGGGATAGAAGAAAGGGTAGGTCTTAAGCCTCAACTTCTAGTTCCTCTGCTTCCCCCCCCTCAAATGGACGAAGTAACCAAGCTACTAAAATCACTTTTTGTTAGAACTGAAAGGCTGGAATTGGAAGGAAAGCAGAGCTATAAGAATCCTCAAAATGCTAATAATAGGGGTAGTTTCAAAAGACCAAACAAATCTCCTCAGATCATCCAAAGAGACCAAAGAAACAGGGACAGAGATGATCAGAGAATTCAAGCTCCTCTCCAAAATAACCTTGTTATTGACGAAGAAGGAGAGGAAGAAGAGCTTGATCTCGAAATCCATTGTCTTGGAGACACCTCCTCATTTCCTCATTTAACCCAAACTCTATATGAGGAGTCTCTCATGGATAGTCAACTAAATGAGTTGAGTAAATGGGAAAGGACCGACAACAATCCAAACAGATATAACCTCAGGTCCAAGAAGAAAGAAGGAAAGCCTGACATTCCTGATCAACCTGTTAGAACCAAAAAATTGGCTTAAAATGTGGCAGGAGGCGTTAAAGAAAGGGAGGCAAACCCCCCGGTCAAAGGCCCTGTCCTAGAAGTGAAGGAGGTTGTGAAGCCTCCCTCCTCTTTTAGCTTTGATCATGAAATTCAAAAGATTAGGATCCTTGTGCCCCTTTCAGAGTTAGTCCAACATGAGGGTTTCAAAAAATGGCTTTCAAAAATGTTGCAGCCCGAACCTTCATCTCATTCCACTAACTCAGTCAACCTCCAAGATGAAAAGTCGATTATCATACTAGGACCTTTGGTAGAGGACAGAGATGATTCCTCCCCTCCTTTATATACATCGTTGAATATTCATGATAAAGTGTTGCATAATTGCTTAATGGATTCAGGGGCATCTCACAATCTCATGCCCAAAATTGTCATGGATGAGCTTGGGTTGGAGGTTACAAAAACCTATCATGACCTGTATTCATTCAACTCCAGGAAGGTGAAATGCCTCAGGTTTATTAAGGATCTGGCGGTCTCCTTGTTTCAATTTCCAATGAAAAGTGTGGTCATGAACATAGTGGTAGTTGATGTCCCCCCTAAGTTCGGGATGCTCTTGTCCAAATCATGGATCAAAAGACTAGGGGGAACTTTGCACATGGATTTTTCATATGCCAGCATTCCCGTGTTTGAAGGGGAATATAGAAAGCTTTATAGAGAAGCACAACTTGCCTACATTATCAGTGATGAAGCCAATCCCATCAACCACCTCATTTTCTCAGTTGATACTGATTTAGGAACCAGTATTTTGCAACTCTCTGTTGTTCCTCAACCACCTATTGAAATTAGAAAGTAGCCTATTACCTTTTGCGAAGAGCCTCCCCCCCAAGACCTCTGTGTGGAAAATGTTTTTTGATGGAGCCTCTTCTAAGGAAAGTGTTGGCGCTGGAGTAGTTTTTATTTCCCCCACCCAAGAAACCATATCTTTGTCCCGCAAGTTGGAATTTGAAACAACAAACAACGTGGCAGAATATGAGGCTCTTGTCTTGGGTTTGAGAGCTGCCAAAGACATGAAAATTGAGGAGCTAACAGTGTTTAGAGACGTTGAGCTGATTGTCCATCAAGTAAAAAATATGTATCAGGCTAAGCACCCAAGGTTAAGGGCCTATAGAAATGAAGTATGGGATATGATTGATAGTTTCTTCTTGGCTTTTAATCATTCATTTGTTCCAAGGGAGGAGAACTCTGTGGCAGACTCATTAGCAGTCTCAGCAAGTAATTTCAAGGTCCCTTTTCCCCAAAAAATCAAGTATGAGGTGGAGATAAAATATAGACCCTCTATTCCCAACAATGTTAAACATTGGAAGGTCTTGGAGGATGATATTGAGATTAAGAAGTTCCTTGAGACTGTGGATGAATTTTCTGATATGCATATTGATCAGGATCAAGAGTCTGAAGAAAGGCAGCATGTTGATGTTTTTATAAATAAGATTGCTAACCATCATATTGTTCAGTTACCTAGAAACCACATTCCAAAGGGGCTTGTCCCTTTGGAGAGATTGTTTGACAAAAATGATGTTGTTGTAAAGGTTGAAGGATCAACTGAAGAGGCTGATGTGACTAAATGCAATCTAGGAATAGAGGAGGATCCCAAATGGGTCAAATTGTCTAGTAGCTTATCAAAGGAGCAAAAAGCCAAGTATGTCAGACTCTTGAAGGAGTTCGTTGATGTGTTTTCTTGGACATACAGGGACTTGAGAACATATGACACCAGCATCATTGAACACAAAATCCCTTTGAAAGAGGATGCCAAACCTTTCAAGCAGAAGCTCAGACAGATAAATCCCATGCTGTTGTCGATTATGGAAAAAGAGTTCAAGAAGTTGTTGGATGCGCAAATCATCATCCCTTTGAGATTTTCAGAGTGGGTAGCTAATTTGGTGCTTGTGAGGAAGAAGAATGGGGAAATCAGGTTGTGTGTCGATTTCATAAATTTGAACAGGAGCTCCAAGAAAGATAACTACCCCTTGCCAAAAAAGGAGCACATCTTATAGAGAGTGACTGGTTCGTCTAGGATGTCTATGGTTGATGGTTTCTCTGGGTACAATCAGTTCTTTGTCTTGCCTGAAGATAGAGAGAATATAGTTTTCACAACTCCTTGGGGCAAATTCATGTACGCTAAAATTCCCTTTGGGTTGATGAATGTAGGAGCAACCTTCCAGTGAGCCATGGACATCGCCTTCATTGGGGAAAGGACAAATTTGTAGTCATTTATCTAGATGACATTACAGTATTCTCCAGGTCTGATAAAGAACATTGTTATCATCTGAGGAAGGTTTTCCTTAAGTGCAGAAGGTTTGGTCTCTCCTTCAATCCCAATAAGTCTTTATTTTCCATGCAAGAGGGAAAATTGTTAGGGCATATTGTGTCACCTAAAGGGGTGAAGATTGATCCAAGAAAAGTGGAGGCCATCCAGTCCTTGTCTTTTCCCAGGTCCAGGAAAGAGGTTCAGTCTTTCTTGGGTAAAATCAATTTCTGAGAAAGTTCATTTCAAATTTTGCTGAGTTGGTTAAATACATTACAACCATGCTCAGATAGGGGAATGAAGTGAAATGGACTGCTGAGTCCAGAGATTCTTTCAACCAGATCAAGAGGGCGTTGACTGAAGCACCTATGCTCATCATCCCAGATTATTCCAAAGAATTTATGATATTTTCCTTCGCTTCATCTGATACACTGGCTGTTGTTTTGTTACAAAGAAATGCAGAGGGGTTGGAGCAGCCTATTTCCTTTTTCAGCAGATCACTGAGGGATGCAGAAGTGAGATATGACATCATGGAGAATCATGCCTATGCTTTCGTGAAGGCCCTCAAGGCTTTCAGAATCTATGTTCTGCACTCAAAAAATATTGCATACGTCCCCTCATCTTCAGTAAAGGAGATACTGATCCAACCTGATATAGATGGGAAAAGGAGCAAGTGGATTGCCAAAATTTTAGAGTTTGACTTGGAAATCAAACCCACCAAATTGGTGAAAGGCCAAGGTTTAGCTAGGTTACTAGTTGAATCAAATTGTAAAGCATTGGGCGTTAATTTCATGAATATAGACTTAGGAAATCAACAAGCTAAGATTGTTGGTGAAGACTCTCACGTCAGCCCCAACTTAGCAGAATGCCCCTGGTACAAAGATATTATATACTTCCTGCAAAAGTTGAGGCCTCCTGATGGCTTGGACAAAAGCAAGGTGAGAGCTTTGAAACTCAGAGCAATCAAGTATTGTATTATTGATCAGATTTTATACTAGAAGGACCCTCTGGGAGTTCTATTAAGGTGTCTAGACCCACAAGAAGCCCAAAAGAATATGACCGACTTTCATGACAACTCATGTGGGGGACATCATTTTTGGAGGACCACGACTTACAAGATCCTCCGAGATGGCTATTTCTGGCCCAACCTTTTTACTGATATTTGTGCAAAGATTAGAGCCTGTGCTAAATGTCAAAAGTTTGTTGGAAAGCAACAACTCAAATCTTTTCCTTTGAAGCCTGTAGCGGTTTCTGTACCTTTTCAGTAGTGGGGTCTTGACTTCATTAGAGAAATACACCTCAAGTGGCCAGCACAGGTGGATTTTGATTGCCACTGATTATTTTACCAAATGGATAGAGGCCATCCCCACAAGGAGTGCCTCCCACAAGGTAATTATAAATTCCCTTGAAGACATCATGTCCAGATTTGGTTGTCCAAGCAGGATCGTTACAGACAATGTTGCCTCATTTAGGGCCGAACCATTAATTAGTTTCTGTGAATAGTATGGGATTACATTGATCCATTCTACCCCCTACTACCCTCGAGGAAATGGTTTGGTAGAATCTTCTAACAAAAGCCTCATAAGGATCATCAAAAGATTGTTAGAAGACAACAAAAAGGCCTGGGATTCAAAGCTGAAATTCGCCTTATGGGCTGACCGGATCATAGCAAAAAGGTCATTGGGCATGTCTCCTTTTCAGTTTGTTTATGGGGCCGAAGCAGTTTTTTCTGCTCAGCTTGCTTTGCCTGTGGAAAAATTCTTCTAGGATTTCCAAGGAGAGCCTGACAATATGGTCAGGAGAATACTGCAGTTGGTAGAAGTGCAACAGACCAGGGAGTAGCTGCTTGATAAGGCACAAGATCATCAACAAAGAATAAAGTAAGCCTCTGACAAGAGTGCTAGCAAGAAGGATTTTCAGTTGGGGGATCTGGTGCTTAAGTGGGATGCCCCCAAACAAGACAAAGGCAAACATGGCAAATTTGAAGCCTTGTGGGTCGGTCCTTTCAAGATTTCTAAGGTATTTTCGAACAACACCCATAAATTGCAAAACTTGGAGGATTCTGAAATTTTTGGCGGCCCTGTCAATGGGCACTTTCTGAAGAAGTTTTTTGTTTAAGCTGCAATCGATGTTTCACCATTGTAAATACCACTCCTTATTGTTTTGATTTTTTTTTAGTTTTTGTTTTCAATAAGAGACTCCATAACCCAAAGCTAAGGCACTGAAATTGCGTGTTCTTGGCAGCTCGCAGGGAGCGTGCCATCCCCTGTGGAGCCAAATGTTATCACATAAGGTTGTCAAGGGCCATGGGTGTGTGTCGATATACTTGACTATGTAGTCTTTCCATGTCTCTATCCTTTTCGAAGACCAAATCTTAAGTTTTCCCCCCCTTCGGCTTGTAGATCGTTCTCTGTTTTTCCCTTGTTCGTTTGTGCACCTTGTTTCCCCTTGATGTCTTACTCGAAGGAATTCTCGGCCCTAAGCCTCTCTATTTTTCTCTAAGAATGAACAACCGTCTCCTTTGTTTCAGTCGTTGTTCTTTCTGTTCTCCCAACCCACAACAAATTGTCCACGTCCTTGTTCACATAGGTCGCAACCATGGACACAAAGCACAACTTTCATAATAGTCCATTTCAGGCTTGAAACACAAGCAATAGGTTGTTTAATCATTCAGTGACAGAGATTCCAGGAACAGTCCAGATCAACGGCCCACAGGCATCCAAAATTCCAAAGTTGTGTGAAGTATAGCACCATGAAAAGAGCCAAAGCCCGAAGCAAACGCGAGTTGTCGATCTTAAAGTGGACAAGTGGTAGTTGATCCTAGTGTTCGGGGAAATTTCTTCGGGAGTTTTTGAAGTGGGAAGCGTGTAAAAATGCCGAAGAGTCGAAGCCCGAACTCCCGAAGAGTCGAAGCACGAACTTTCGAAGGAATCATGGACCATTGATCTCGAAATTAGCAGGGAGCCATTGATCATAGCGGCAGTGCCTCCCGAAGGCCCGAAGCGCCAAAGTGCCAAAGTAGCCAAAGTCCCGAAGTGGCCAAAGTCCTGAAGTGCCAAAGTGGCTGAAGTCTTGAAGCGGTCGAAGTCCCGAAGAGCCGAAGTATGTGGAACTCTCATCAGGCATGACACGTGGCATTCTTTCCAGGTCATCCTGTCGTGGCCATGTCACCCTCCTTATCATGACACATCAACAGACACAACATCATATGACGTTAGTCTACCACGTCATCTGGACCACCCATCAGTGGGGATACGCGGCAAAAATCTGCGAACTTCGAGGGAAAGACCCAGGTTTGAGATTTGATTTTCCCAGAGTCCGGAGACCTGAAAGCATCTCAATCATCGATCCCAGGAGGGCCACACATCATCAGATCCAGGGCTCCGGATAAAAGTAGCCGAAGGAAGAGAAGGTTTGAGATTTGATTTTCCCGGAGTCTAGAGACCCGAAACAAATCTCGACCATTGATTTGGAGGAGGTAGATCTGATCTGTTGATGTGATATTGTTCGGTGTCAAAAGTAGCGCCCTCCCTTCCCAAGGCACAGTTCGACAGATCCTAAAGTTGGCAAGAAGTTAAGCTTGGCAGTGGCGCTAAATCTAGCAAGTGCGGCCAGATCTCAGATCGGGACTAGATCTGCGGCCACAGTTGATTGCGGGGACGCAACATGCTTGGGCGATAATTTTTGTGAGCGGTCCCGCAATTGAAACCATGGTAAGGCAAAAGTAATACGCGACAGAAGGTGGTGAACTGCGGGCTCAAAAGCGGTGTAATTCCAAACCGCTTTTGACGGCCTCGCAATCATGCACTCATATAGCGTTCTATCCAAGAGCAGCACGTGATCGCCCCTTGAGATTTAAGTCTCGTTGCGATCCTGAGAGGAGGCAATTAATGAAAATGGAGTTGGTGGTTGAAACCTTGGCTCATTCCATAAATAGAAGGCATTGAAGACCCGACCATGGGAACTGAACTGTCAACCCATGGTACTCTTGTGGGCAGCTTTTCTTGCAAAACCCATGCCGATCTGAGCTCGCATCTGACAGAGGGGTGCATGTTCAGTCTGACAGAAGAACTCGCCTACGCAAAGCTTTAATTGTGGTGACCAGGTCATACTCTCGGTGGTGGAAAATTGTTTTGAGCATAAATAGATAGTTTTAATATTTTTTTAAGGTCGTCAATTGGTTGAGCAGAGCTCCCTATTTTGTAATGTTTTGATGCCAGAACTGTTCTTTGGTTATGTATTGGATTTGAGACTTTCAGATTAATAAAAGTCAACCTGTCACACACCCACTCCGGTAACTAAAAATTTCCACTCTTCCTCAAGGGATAGAATCCCCGAATTCCTACAGGGGCCTAGCACAGGATAGCTCTTCCCTTATCCACATCCTTGTGATCGTTGGTTATGACCACATGCCAAGCCAAGAGGTGCTTTTCACGTTTCACAACTCAGCGATGCAAGAGAGTCGAGTCCTCCGACTCTTCAAACCCCGAAACCCGAAATCTTACCTTCGATGAGATCGACGACTACAACTCTCCCCTTGATCCGACAGTCCTGGCCATATCGGGATTTCGGTAACCAGGAGTTTGAAATGCAGCGACCCAAACCACTGACTCTTCAAACCCCGAAACCCGATACACGAGTTCTTGCACGAGATCCAACGATCCTCGATGAATTGGATGTAACGGTCTAGATCTTTTCGGAACTCCCCCTTTCTACCACATGACCCTGTCCTATGATCTAGGGTCCATCCACCGAGCGCATTGGGGTTTAGTATACCGGGATTTCGTGACTTGCGAAGACGAGGGGTCTTGCCCTTGGGTTTCCCGGGTGCCGAAACATTGAAGCCTATTTACGCTAAACCAATTCGGGGTTTCGTATACCGGGATTTCACGATGTCCGAAGACGAGGGGTCTTGCCCTTTGGGTTTCCCGGGTGCCGAAACACCGAACCCTATTTATGCTAAGCCAATTCGGGGTTTCGTTTACCAGGATTTCGTGATGTGCGAAGATGAGGGGTCTTACCCTTTGGTTTCCCTGGTGCTGAAACGCCGAAACCTATTCACGCTAATACAAATTCAGGGTTTCATATTCTGGGATTTTGCGACTTGTGAAAATGAGGGGTCTTACCCTTTGACCACTCTAAGTCACGAGTCAGCGGAATGCTACCCGACTGCCACATGTCCTGTGTCGATGGACGGTTCCAAATACTTTGGGATTTTCAGGACGTTGTCAAGTCCACTCTCCTGCCTATGCAAAGGTTGAGATCGATGGTCAATAGAGCTCAGACAGATCCTTGGATCTACGGTCCTGGATCCCATCGCTATTTGCGAAGGCTGAAGGGGTCGAGGTGTTAACGCCTGCACTCCTCCTCTAGATCCATCGGTTTTGACAGATCTAGGGTATTTTCGAAAGGATTCCTACCGTTCGCCCACCAAATGATGGGGCACGCTCTTTCGATAATTGGATTCGTTGTCTTTTATGAGCTTGAATCACGAGATTCAACCTATCGGGGCTTCGAACTCCCACGACTTCGACACCTGAGAGAACTACTCTTTCTCGTACAAGGTTTCCAGACTCAGATCACATGACCCTTTAGAGGGTTCTTGGGTAATTATCCCTAGGCTTGGTGACCTGACTAAAAAGCTTTCCTAATTCACCGGGCTATGAACTCTATGACAGGGGTAAAGTAAACTTGTGGGTTTACTATAACGGTAGTCTTTTCAAGGAGCTCACTCCGACTCTGAAATGCGAGGAAACTTCCCTGGAAAAGGTGCCTTCGGGAAGTTAAACCAGGGCATAGCACGAGTCAAGTGGATGGGACACTTCTTAGGGGAACAGATTCGTATCCTGAACTTATTCATTCTATACATAAACCGATTTATAGTCCTATCAATATAAGCATGCATCCATTATTTCCAATCAAAACACAAGGCAAACACTTCTATACAGAAACTATTTATGAGTGTATAAACATGAGCATGCGATTGTGATATTCAATTCAAAATACAAGACACAACACTTATCAGAAACTCCGAACGTGATGTGAATGCTAAGAGGGGTGCTCGTTTCCACCCAACCATAGGCTCAGTGATTCCAGACGGATTTACCACTAGCCACCCCCGAGCCAGAACATGATGCCTTGAGATCCAGTCTCCTACTTCCAGCTCAACAGAAGCCAAGGACGAAGGTTACTCCCCTTCTCCTCTGTTCAAAACTCCCTGTATTTCCAGAGTTCCTCTGGTTTTTCTTTTGCGATCCCTG
>JZKD02S1871616.1:452982-463722 GCA_000966675.3 Picea glauca
ACATAATTTACATTCATCGACCTTTTATACAAAGGTCTGTCAAATCAAACATTCACATCTTTGAGTTTTCCATAGTTGTTGGCCAATATAGTTATTTTTACAGACTGGGGGAAACAGGGTGTTACACAACCTCTTTTCATCTCTTTGTAAAAACTATACTAAAACACTGGGGCATGGAGAATCCAGTTGAGGGTTATTATGCTATTGTAATATAGGTTTGATTGCAGCGATATCATGACCAGTTTTAGTCAGCTTCTGTGTGATCTTTTTCCCTCTTACACTGAATGGCTCGGGCATGGAGGATCTGGTCGAGTTGTTGTAACTACATGGTGATGTAGGTTTGATCATTGTGTTGTTGTGACTGTGTTGTTTGGACATATTTCAGTGTCTAAAGCTTGAGCTTAAGAGTGATCTTGTGTTGGACCTTGACCAAGTTTTGGGGAGTTTCTTGGTCACGTTGACCTATTTTGGGACTTCGACAGCCTGTCGAAGGAGGAGCGCAAGACGAAGTGAAGATCAAGAGATCTCGACCCCCTTTTGGGTCCCTTTTTGGGTTTTTGGGAATATGTAATGGGAATGGGATGTCGGCCCATGGGTTTACCCATATTTAGGTCTATTTTGTATGTATAAATAGATATCTATAGGCATAGATATAAAATGAGAGGTCGATCGGCATCTATGTGATGTTATGCTGAGTGCTAGAGTGGATTGTAAGTGCTTAGTGCATGATTGTAATAGACTTGCGAGCTAAGTGCAAGTGGTGTGCTGTAGTGCAAGGAAGAAGGATCTAGCAAGCTGCGCAGATCTTCTGTCCTATGCGAAGAAGGGTTTTGATGCTCTGTGCTGTAACTGATTGACTGAAGCTAATAAAGAAGAAGAGTTGGTGGACATAGCCCCAGGGTGGGGGTGAACCACATAAAAATTGTGTTATGTTGCTTTGTGCATTACTTTGATGTGTTTATATCTTCTTTTGCTAAGTGCTTATAGATGATTAGATAGATATGCTCATGCGTAGTGCTTATTGTATCTGAGAATGTTAGATTTGATCTATATAGTCATGCTTAGTGCTTGATATACTCGATCTGGTTCAAGTTATCTATTCTAAGTGCTTAAAAGCTGTAGACTAGTGAAAATGCTGCGAAGCTCTGTTTTATTAGCGAAGTGGATATCGATTGCATATTAAGGATATGATGATGCTAAGTGCTTTATTGAGTAAGTAATCACAGATCTGTGTCCCATCTAAAGTTGCAGACACCTGATTCTAGCAACCACCCCTACCTCTACCTCGGGTGAGACTTCACCTACTTCACAGGTGTTGCTGAAAGGGTCGGTAGTTAGAGTTTTGTTGGTGCACTGTTGTAGTGTTGAACCCTGGGCCTGCCTCTGTGCCAACAAATGGTTCCGTTGCCGGGACCTGAAACTGTGATTGCTAAGAACTAAGAAGAAGAAGCTTTGTGCAAAGACTCAAGTTGAAACCATGAAATTTCTGTGCGTAGATCTATTTCCCTAGTGCGCAACATTCTACTTGACCTGTGAAGCTTTGTGCAAGAAAAGAGGTCAGATCTGCAAGAAAATAGGTCAGATCTGAAGAAAAGAGGTAAGATTTGTAAGCTTTGTGCTCTGATAAAGGTAAGAATAGTAGAAATTTTTTAGATCTGGAAGCTTTGTGCCCTGTAAAAGTAAGATAAGTGAAATTTTTTGTTTCTAAAATATGGATCTAGGTATGTTTGATAGATTTTGTCCTAGCCTGAAAACTAGGGCACTCATAGATGAAAGAAGATTTGATATGAATAGATCTGATAAAACTAGTGAAAAATATGTTATACCTATGCATAGAAAGAATGTTGGGACTAATAGATGGATGCAGTATCCTAGAAATATTTTTTTGCAGGTTAGATACCATGATACTGGTGCGCAACACAGCGGAAGCTGGGGATCATTTAAAAGAAAGAGAGGATTAACCCTCTTTTACAGTTGCAGAAGACCGGGACATCTTGCTAAGGAATGCCCTAGGAAAAGAGCTAGTTGTCTTTGTTGCAAAGCTATGGACCATGAAGTGTTGGATTGCCCTAGAATGTTTGCTAAGCTTGAGAGAATGAATCTTAAGGCGGATCCAGAAATAACAGAACCTCAGAAAGAATCAGAGAAAGTATTGTTACAGATGAAAGAAACCCTGAATGACCACCGACATATCAGATTATCAGAGATATTTAAAGAAAAAGAATGCATTGAAGCAAGAATAGGACACTTCGACATTGATTGTGTTATGGATGAGGAAACACAGGTGAATATCATGACAGAGAGAAATTGGGAAGCTATAGGGAGGCTTGTTATGATTCCTTCATTAGGAGGAATATGATTATTCAGAGGGAAACTAATAAACCTATGTGGCAAGCTCACTCAGATATCTATGAATGCCAATGGAACTTCGACTGAAGAAGTCTTTGAGATTATTAAATTTATTTAGGACAGGCCCTATTTACCATGTTACTGGGATTGATAGAGATCAAGCTAGATGAAGGGAAGAAGAAATTTTGGAACAACAGAAACAAGAGTTAAAAGATTTCATGACCTGAAGGATCGCACAGTTGATGGAAGAGAAAGATAACAGATTGAAGCTATTTAACACTAGAGACCCTGATGTCAAAGCTACAAGAACATTAGAGGACCCACAAAAAACTGAAGTACCTATCCCAGATAAAGAAGAGGTGTTACCCTTGAATCCTAGGAGAGAATCTCAACAACGCGAAGTGACTATGTCTACAAAAAATAAGAATCAAAATGGGAAAAGGACCATCGAGACGAAGCTCACTGGAAACAAGGCTAGGAAGCTAAGTAAGAAGAGGGCTAAGATTGAAAAGTTACAGAAGGTTCCAGAGGGAACTTCGCAGACAGAAAAATTACAAAATTGGAGCTTCGTCAGGATATCAGAACAACGACATATGGCACTTCTCCATGGTGAAGCAATATAACCGTTGGGGACTGATATATCCGTTCGACCGACGCTCCAAACGGGTCAGAAAGAATTTATGGGTTACCACTAGACCGTTAGACCGCGCCATAGTGGGTAGAACAGAGTTAATGAAGGCCTCATAACCGTTGCAAGCAAACCGTTAGTGAGTTTCCTATTTAGTCTTTCGTGCCATGCACCGAGAACACTTTTGCTAACTGAGAGTTTTTGAGTCCACAAACTGAGTGAATTATCTACAGTGATCATTGCATTCTAGTGCAGTGTCTAAGCTAATCATGATCGCGATCATTTTCATCCTGAGCGTGTATGTCCGACGATCTCATCGCAATCGAGGAATCAATAATAGAAGTTCTCATCGACTTAATGACCGAGAGAGTCATGTCGGAGAGAGGAATGTCTACAAGTGTGCAAGCATCATCGACGAGGGGACTGTTAGCCTCCTCGTCCACTGCTCGAGTCGGACCATCCCGGCCAGTAAACGAAAAGTGAACTAAGCACAGGGATGATCTTGCGAATACCAAGTTAATCCCGATCATTCTACCCGCCTACCTGCCACCCCTGAGTGGCGAGATCAATCGGGACAGTGTACCCCAAGATTTTGAGTACCCATTGGTCACTGCGTACCTCCCGAAAGGGGTACGCGCAGTTCACACAGATCAAGATAAAATCGCAGCGTTGAAGTTTAGTGACTTCAACCTCGGCGACAGGAAGGTCTACAACATGCTCGCCCCGCATAAGTACTTAACCAAGACCAAAGGGAAGAATTCGAAGATTGTCCCTCAATCATGGACCCATAACCTCGCGCAGTCCACGCTGCTTAACGTAACAAAGATCCTGCACTTCGACAGACATTAGGAAGTGAACGCATGCGTCAAGTTGTTGCTGTCCTACTACCATGGAGGTTACTTGTGGTTGAACCACCACATTACAGTAGATCCGACTCTGATCAATCAGATCATAGGGCTTAGTATGCAAGGCCCTAATCCACAAGAGTTCTACCTTGGAAAGACTGCAGATCGCGCTCTTGTGCAGAAGATAAAAGACACCTATGGACATGTAGAGAAGGGTACGTGAGGCTACAAGGTAGCCTCTATCCAGATTGGTACAGTGCGCCTTTCCTGTCAGTTGATCGTAGGCAAGATAGTTCGCAAGAATTGACCCACTCAAGTCACGGGGTTCGTAGTTGACCTCACAGGGAAGTGCGCAAAAGGACTGCAGATGAATTGGGCACAATACCTGGTCAACCAGCTAGAGCTTGATTGCAGGGAAGCACAAGACCAAGGATATGAGTTCCACTTCAATTGGCTTCTCATACTGATCGCATTCATCGCATGGGAGATGTTGGAAGGTGCGACCTTCCTAGACATTGAGCCATTTGAACCCCTGGCCACAAAGTTCAATACACTATGGTACTCGAACGACATGAGCAAGCAGTGGCAGTGAAATGCCATATTCCACACATATTACAACCAACTGAAGACAACTATCCAATCTGAGCCTCAGATAACCCCGAAAATCCTCCACAGGTTCAGACCCTTGATGAAATTCAGCGTAGACCGCCACTTTATCTATATCACAACTCACGTTGATGAGAACAAACAGCAACTGCAGTCGTACTATAAGTTGACGGAGGATGACTTGGAAGAAATCACCAAGGAATGGTCTGCGAACCTCCTCATTGCAGCAGATCCTACGGAGATGTCCGACATTGAAAGTCCAGAAGCAGCGCATGAGACACTTGGACCGAGCAAGACAAAGAAGAATGAGGATGCCCAAGATGTAGACAAAACATTTGCGAAGACTGCTTCCATCTCACCAGGAGGAGATGGCAGAGAAATAGATGGCATAGAAGTTGAACTGAAGAAAGGAGAGGTTACATTGCCCAGAGACGAGGAAGACCCATCGAAGAAAAAGAAGGTTTCCCCTCCAAAACCTTCTTTAAGGAAGAAATCGAAATCAACCAGGACCAAATTCGAGACCACCCTCACCTAAGATGACTTCGAATTCATTGTTGCAGCACTGAACGATGCTTCCCTAGAGATAGCAGGCAAGCAAGAAGCTAAGCAGGAGGAGGTGCTCATTCAGATTAAGGACGAGCTCCAATGAGTGCAGCAGTCATTGCATCCTAGCCGCGTAGTTTCCACTGCACCTCTGCCATTAGGAACAACATAAATAGGTGATGAGCCAACCCAACTACACCGCATTGCTGATTCAATAGAAGCTCACCTTCGACGAGCTCAGGAAGAGACAACACGAGCCACCTAAGCTTTAGCACAAGTACAGAAATACCTTGATGAGCAACGTAGCGCCACAGAACAGGAAAAGCTTGCTCTCCAAGCAAGATGGGACGAGGAGAACGCACAATTACAACAAAGCAAGGAACAATTGCGTGCATAGCAACTTGAAGTAAAAGAATTGGTCAACAGAGCACTCCGCTCTATGACAGTTATTGAAGTAAAAATCGAAGAGCAAGTTCAACAGTAGGTGGCACAACTGGAAGAAGTGATCCAGAAGCTCCAGCAACAAATCGTAGATCTAGAGATCCGTGTAGTGCCTAAAACCCCTCAAGAGACAAGGGACCAAAGAGAAACAACTGCCCACAGTGCAGTTGAAAGATTAAAAGCTCTTTCCCTGGAGTGCAAGAAGATGAGAAACGATAGCGCCCAGACATATGAAAACCTCACAGAAAATCCAGAATTACAGGCACTGGAGTCGCAGCTCCAAGAAGCGAAATTGCATGTAGACACGCTACAGGCGCAGCTGAAGGCGCTACCACCCGTGGAAAGAATGAAGCGGTCTCAGGAACAACGCACGGCCCAGCAACAGATACATTTGATTCAAAGTAAAGTGATGTAAGTCACTCAACAACTTCAACTTGTGCAAGAAAAGGCATGCCTATTGTTTACATAAGTAGAAAGCCAAGGAGCAGAGCTAGAGCAGGTTGTCCTCACAGCAAAACAACACCTAGAAGGGCCAGTGAACGATGCATTGATCCAGGATTTCTCTGAACAAGAGGTCATCGCAAAGCAGCAGGTCAAAGTAGCTCGAGCCAAGATCAAGGCCTTTGAGACAGAATTAATCATACCAGAGTGACTCAGGATGAGTCACAGGTGAGTATTGGGGGCCTGTTGGCCCTTGACCAAGTTTTGGGGAGTTTCTTGGTCATGTTGACCTATTTTGGGACTTCAACATCCTATCGAAGGAGGAGCACAAGATGAAGTGGAGATCACAGGATCGCGGCCCCCTTTTGGGCCCCTTTTTGGGTTTTTAGGAATATGTAACATGAATGGGATGTCGGCTCATGGGTTTACCCATGTTTAGGCCTATTTTTTATGCATAGATATAAAAGGAGAGGTCGATCGACATCTATGTGATGTTATGATGAGTGCTAGAGTGGATTGTAAGTGCTTAGTGCATGATTGTAATATACTTGCATAGCTAAGTGCAAGTGGTGTGCTGTAGCGCAAGGAAGAAGGATATAGTGAGCTGCGCAGATCTTCTGTCCTATGTGAAGAAGGGTTTTGATGCTCTGTGATGTAACTGATTGACTGAAGCTAATAAACAAGAAGAGTTGGTGGACATAGCCCCAGGGTGGGGGTGAACCACGTAAACACTATATTATGTTGCTTTGTGCATTGCTTTGATGTGTTTATATATTCTTTTGCTAAGTACTTATAGATGATTAGATAGATATGCTCATGCGTAGTGCTTATTGTATCTGAGAATGTTAGATCTGATCTATATAGTCATTCTTAGTGCTTGATATAATTGATCTGGTTCAAGTTATCTATGCTAAGTGCTTAAAAGCCGTAGACTAGTGCAAATGCTATGAAGCTATGTTTTATCAACGAAGTGGATATCGATTGCATATTAAGGATCTGACTGTGCTAAGTGCTTTAATGAGTAAGTAATCACATATCTATGTCCCAGTTATGATTGCAGACACTTGAGTCTAGCAACCACCCCTACCTCTACCTCGGGTGAGACTTCACCTACTTCGTAGGTGTTGTCGAAAGGGCCGGTAGTTAGGGTTTTGTTGGTGCACTGTTGTAGCGTTGAACCCTGGGTCTGCCCCTATGCCAACATCTTGAGTCTGAGTTTTTCTTCTCCAAGCTGCTTGAAGGCCCGATGCCCATAACAGTCTTGCCCACCTTTCTTACTAAGTCTTCCCTCTACTCACACTTAAACTCAATTCACTGATTGAAGTTAGTTGTGGCCCTCACTTCCCTGTGCATTACTTGTCCAGTTCTGTGTTGAAATCATTGATGTATTGAGTTTTCTCCATTTGACCTCCACTCACATAAATCAAACATCCACCAAACATTCTGATGGGTATTGGGCTTATCCTCCCGTAATCTGAGGGTGACTTCCAGTGCTAACACTGTGTAATATTTGTTATAATCTTATTACAAAACTTCTGCCCGATAGGATTAAACCGTTCATGACTCGCCTTATCTCAGAGGAACAACTAGACTTCATCAAAGGTCAAAAGATATTGGATGCTATTGGATCGGCATAAAGGTGCTACACATCTTAAAACAAAAGAAATTACAATCTCCAATCTTAAAGCTTGATCTTAAAAAAGATTTCGACTTTATCAACTGGGACTATCTTAGGTTGATATTACTACAATTTGGTTTCGGCCTTCCATTCACAAATTGGATCATGGGGTGTGTGTCTAGTGCGACTATTGTTGTCCTAGCTAACAGAGAAGCCACATCCTTCTTTTCAAATGAAATATGTCCGCGATAGGGATGTCCTATTTCCCCTCTTTTATTTATATTGGCCTTGGAAGTTTTGAGTATTCTTCTCAAGTTGAGTTAGCGTGAAGGGATTATTATTGGCATTAAAGTATCAAGATTGGTAAAAGTTTTGCACTTATTCTTCATGGATGATATCATCATATCCACAAAAGAGGACCCAAGAGAATGGAAGGAAATCAAATCGATTATGAACCTCTTCCGTCGAGCTTCAGGATTACAGATTAATGAGTCAAAATCCACCTTTCACTATTCTGGATTACTGGCGGCAGACAGTGAGACTTTTAAGATAATCTTTCCATTTGGTTACCATGCGATCTCACTGGGTCTGAGATATCTCGGCTACTTCTTTAAGCCAGATTGTTACAAAGCAACTGATTGGAACTGGCTTCTTATAAAATTTGAAAAAATAATTGCAGATTGGTACAATCGCTAGCTCACTCTGGGTGGAAGATTCATACTTTTAAAATCAGTGTTGGAAGGCCATGAAGTCTATTGGATCGCTCTTGATACCATTCCTCGCTCCATCTTGAATAATATCAGACAAATGATGTACTCTTTTCTCTGGACAGATGAAAACAATAAATGTTCTCTTCATCTTTGTCGTTGGGATATTATCATAAAGCTAAAAGCGGTAGGTGGTTGGGGACTTCGCAATCTTGCACTTTTGAAACAAGCTTTGGCGACAAAAACTCTTTGGAAAGTTTTGACACAGGATGGTATTTGGCATTGTATTATACATGGAAAATATATTACTCCTTTTTCACTTGCATGTTGGCTCAAACTCCTAGATATTTGCCCCTTTAGCGCCTCTCCGATCTGGAGATCTCTCTTAAAAAATCTTCCATTTATTCACCACTGGCTTTGCTGGAAACCTGGCTCGGGACATTCTGTTCATATAGGTAGGGACGCTATATTGGGCCTCGAGTCCACTGCTTTTATCTCATCCGGTTTATTGAATTATCTTCGAGATATAACAATTTTCTTCCTTTTCCAAGCCCGACACACCTCTGATTGCGGGTTTACATGCACAAATTGGAAATCTATCTCTGATTTGGGATTCACGGGGGAACTTGCACTGGAATGGAAGTATTACTGCTCGACGCTTCTTGGAGCAAGGATTCGACTAAATTTAGTGGAAGACACTCTTCACTGGATTGGCGGTGACCGATCTGGTCATTTGACTATTAAAAATGTTTACAACGTTATTTCCTCCACAATCTAGATAAATAAATGCACGGGATGGAGGTGAAACTTATGGCACTGGTCTCTTCCTTTAAAAATAAAATTCTTCATATGGTTAGCTGCAAATGACAAGATCTTGACCTGGGACATTCTACTTCGCCGGGGTTGGGAGGGACCCAACATGTGCATTCTTTGTCGTAACAATTTTGAATTCATCTCCCACATCTTTTTGGACCCGCACTTTCACCAAACTGGTATGGCACAAGCTTACACTATTCCTAAATCTCCAAAATATGTGGACGGGAACAACCTTACACGATTGCTTGGAGAATTGGGCATTGATGGATTTCACTCTTCCTCATCTTCCAACTGTAGTCTGTTGGTTTATTTGGCTTACTCGCAACAGGGCGATATTTGAAAATACATCCATCTCCTTAAATTATGTTTGTTTCAGAATATTGGGAGAGCTAAAAATTGAAAAGAAAAAGAGGATCTATGCCCCTCGATTTATTCAGCCTATTCTTCACATGAATGGAAATAATGCATGGTTTGACAGAGCATATAAAAATTCTAGCCTACAATGCGAGGCGGGCAGGTTGATTCTTCATTCTGATGGCACTAAGATCACTTTTCACCTACAACTATGGAGCAGGATCAAATACCAAGGTAGAACTTGTCGGCGTCTGGGCCACTCTTCTACTGGCTTCCCATCATAATATTATGGATCTTTATGTTAGGGGGGACTCCAAGATCATTATTGATTGGCTAAACAAAAAGGGACAACTTCAAGTTATCACTCTGGAATGTTGGAAATATAGGATCACTAAGCTCATCCAAGCTTTCTCTCGGATCAATTTTTCTCATATATACAGGGAATTAAATGTGAAGGCAGATTATCTGTCAAAAAATGCACTATCAAAACTAATTGACACATTGATGTATCAACATTGGACAGATGGACTTGGGAGTCCTCCTCAATGTATGATCCTCTTTTAGTTATGATTTTTTCATGATCTTGCATATATTTTGTATCATCCTATGTTTTGAAGGTTTTAAACCTTTTGTCGTCTTGATAGATCAGAGATGATAGGATCTGATAGGTATATCTATCTCCATATTATATGGGTTCAACTTCTATTGTAAGGAACATTATATTGGAACAGTTACGATATGTAAGGGAACAATATTTATCCTTTTTGTAAGGGCCTAAATTGCATATTTTTGGTTTTAAAAAACCAGATATAATACAAGTAAAATTTTTCTTTTGGAAAAAAAAACTTACAAGTGGATAAAAAGAGGGTGATGTGTTGCATGCATTTTAATCACTGTTTCAAGTTCTTGTTCAAGCTGAACCATTACATCAAGATCATGTCCAAGCTTAGCCATTACTTCATGTTCAAGATCAGTCATTGCTCCAAGTTCAAGTTCACGTTCAAACATCATCTCAAGTTCAAGCTTCTCCTTTTCATTTTTTCTGGAATAGATTTTTATGAATTCCAAATGAACACTATTTTCTCATGCTTCATTTATTTCTAGCTTCAAAGCATTTATAAGATTCAAAAAATTATAAAATGAAAGACACCATTATTTATTACAAAGACTAACAGTGAAAATGTTAAGCAACCAACACAATGTAACATTGAATAATTCTCTATATTATATAATGAAATTATTATAAATCAAATAATTTCTAAAGAATTAAATATTTTAAATATAGTCCCCGAGGTGTAGGACAGTCGGTGATGGAGTGTGTTGTTAAGCCACTCCGTGATGTTAAAGTCACCGGTTCGAAACCTGCGGGGACAAAAAATCCAACCATGTTAA
>JZKD02S1871616.1:496379-538407 GCA_000966675.3 Picea glauca
ATATCATTTCTGTGTATTGTGAAGATTATGCTGGATATTTTACTGTTATTCTGTCATTTCTAGCATTTCGTTTCTGTTCTGCATATTTTATATATCTGGTATCTTGCAGATTATGTTGATGCATGGTTTGTGGATTCTGGAGCTTCAATTCACATGACATGTAACAAGAATTGATATATAAACTTTAAAGAAACACATAATGGTGCACATATTTATCTTGGAGATGATCATTCTTATCAAAGCAAGGGATATGGAGATATTCCAGTAACACTTCCGAATGCTACTGTCATACACATTCACAATGTTGTGTATGTCCCTGGGATAAAGAAAAAAATGATTTCTGTGTCCACCATTACATATCATAATTTGAAGGTCAAATTCTTCAAGACACATTATATAGTGAAGGACTTGCATGATCATTACAGAACTGTTGCCTCAGGAGTCAGAGTTGGAGGTCTGTACAAACTTGATGTCACCAGTAAGAATCATCAAGCATTGACTTCTGCAACTATGCCTACAAAAACTCTTTGGCACCAAAGGTATGGTCACATTAATTAATATGATTTGTTGTTATTACAAAAGCACAGTATGGTTGAAGGACTCCCTATGTTGAAGAATGTGTATGCTGCTTGTGAATGTTGTGCATTAGGAAAGATGCATAGAGATGAATTCCCCTCTAATTCTGATAGGAGAAAGAAAGATGTATTAGAAATTATACATATTGATGTTTGTGGACCAATGCAAACAAGGTCCTTAGGTGGTGCTTATTATTTTTTGTTATTTATTGATGACTGCACAAGATACACATGGGTTTATTTCCTTAGGAAAAAGAGTGATGTTTTTTAATACTTCAAGGAATTTAAAAACATGTTGGAGAAGCAAACAGGAAAGTCCATCAAAATCCTCCACTCAGATCAAGGGGGAGAGTATAGATTAGGGAACTTAATCAAGTATTGCAAAGATCGTGGAATAGTACATCAATTTATAGTACCCCACACTCCACAACAGAACGAAGTTTCATAAAGGCAAAACAGAACTCTGGTGGAGTGTGCACGAAGTATGATGAAAGGTAAGAATCTCTAAAATGATTTTTGGGCGGAGGCCATTAGCACTGATGTTTATTTAAAGAATATAAGTCCAACAACGTGTCTTGATTGTAAAACTCCTTTCGAAGCCTTGTATGATTCTAAACTAGCAGTTAATAATTTGAGGATATTTGGGTGTAAAGATTTTGCACATATTCCAAAGGAGAACAAGAAGAAGCTTGATGCTAAAGCTATCAAATGTATTTTTATAGGGTATTGTTCAGAATTTAAAGCATATAAACTATTTTATCTATCTACTCACAAAGTGTTTGCAAGTAGAGATGTAATTTTCCATGAGCACATAGAAGGAAATAATGAAGACAATAATCATGAAGGATGGCATGCACTTCTTGAAGTTGAAGAGATCAAAGAAGAGAAGCACCAGTAGGAAAAGGCACCCAGTGACATGGATACATCTAGTAGTGAATAAGAATCTTTACAAAACGGAGAAGAAGTCACCAACCAATTGAGAATATCTTCACGACAGGTTCATCCACCTGAAAAATATAAAGATTATGCCATGATGAGTAATATTTCAAATGTCATAGAACACATGAGTTTTAATGAAGCTAACGAACATGAAGAGTGGAGAAAAAAAATGGAGGAAGAATATTACTCTATAATGAAAAACAAAACTTGGGAACTGACTGAATTTCCTAAAGATAAAATCCCATAGGATGTAAATGGATATACAAACATAAATTCAAAGCATATGGTAGTATAGATAAATATAAATCCAGATTGGTGGCAAAAGGATATTCACAGAAGGAGGGCATTGATTATGCATAAACATTTGCACCAATAGCTAAATTAAACACTATAAGAATGTTAATTGCACTAGCTACAAAGTACCATTGGAAGCTTCACCAATTAGATGTAAAATCTGCTTTTCTGAATGGTGAGTTAAAGGAGGTTTACCTTACTCAACTAGAGGGGTTTGTGAAAAGTGGTCAGGAACATTTAGTGTGTAAATTAAAGAAGGCATTGTATGGACTGAAACAAGCACGTAGGTCATGGTATGAGAAGATAGATTCCTTCTTTCTTCAGTAGGGTTTTATGAGGAGCAAAAGTGATCCAAATATGTATACCAAGTTTTATGAAAAGGGGCATGTTGTATTGATTTCCTTATATGTTGATGATTTAATTATTACAGGAAATTAATAAAAATTGATTAGTGGAATTAAGAAGCATATTTCACAGGTATTTGAAATGAAAGATCTTGCTGAGTTACATTACTTCCTAGGTCTTGAAGTTTGGAGAAATGTTGGTCAAACCTTTGTGTCTAAAGGTAAATATGCCAGAGAAGTACTTAAGAACTTTAAAATGGATCAGTGTAAAATTTCTTATGTTCCAATGCAACAGAACATGAAACTTTACTGTGATGATGGTTCGAAGGAGGTAAATGGTACAGTGTATAGACAGATGGTGGGAAGTTTGAATTATCTCACTACAACCAGACCTGACATAACATATTATGTTAGTGTGTTAAGTCAGTTTATGGAAAAACCTATAGAAATCCATTGGAATGCAATGAAAGGGGTACTCACGTATCTCAAAGGCACAATTGATTATGGTATTAAATATACTGATTCATTCGATGTTGAGCTGACAAGTTACTCAGATTCAGACTGGGCTGGAAATCTGGATGATCAGAGATCTACTACAGGTTATGCCTTTGGCATTGGATCCATGATTGTTTCATGGAGCAATAATAAGTGATCTGCTGTATATTTGTGTTAGCGTCAGAAGTCACTCCTAGATTGTAGCAGGAGTAAGCCTGAAGCCCATCAGTTTATTTCACTATTTGTTGATGAAGGGTGATGAATGGAAGTAAACTCAGAACAATATCGTTCTAACTCAGAAACTAGGCCAGGCATGCACAAGCAGATGAGGTCTTGGTTTAACTTCAGACAATAAGTTGTAATAAGGGTGAGTAGGAGGAAGACTTCTGTGAGGAAATGCAAAGGTCTGTTGTAGGCATTGAGCTTCTAACAGCCTAAAGAAGAAAAACTTAAACCCAAGAACAACTTATATTCAAATTGCAGAAACACTAAAAGAACATAACAATGTTACAATAAAACCTTTATCATAACACAGTCACAATGATTCATGTGAATCAGTCATTCATGAACTCTTTTAGTATGGGATAGAAACCAGATGAAAAGAGAGATGCCTTTCATTAAACAAGAAATTTCACATACAAATACATAGACAGGAAAACCAATGCTTCATTAAAACATTAGAGTCGGGAGCTCGACGCTACCATCCATCCATAAAAAATACAAAAAATGAGTATATATACTCAGAGAAATACGCCCCCTTGGCAGCAGGAGGGTAGCTGAGACATTAAAGTCCAACTTAGCATGTGCAGGCTCCTTTGGTCAGACGAGGACACCATATCAGCATGGATCTTTTAGGAAAACATGCACACAGGACGATCTTGGGTAGACTGCCTACCAGAACCTACATGCCTTACATTCATGGCTTGAACCAAGGTTTCAGCTACCTGCTCAATTTTCATTAATTTCCTTCCTCCACAGCGGGTGGCCGAGACTTCGAGCACAAGGGACGACCATGTGCTTGCTTCCCAGGGCTCAAAGGCTAGCCTCCTTTTGATTTTGGCTCCACCTTCAATGTAACCCATGGCCATGACCTGGGGCCTTGCTTCAGGGCACTTTGACACTTCTCCTTTCGGGAGATTCCACCATTCTAGTGTCTAGGATCCTTGGTGACTAAAACTACAAAATGACCCTCCATATCGGTGGTTGGATCTGACTTCAAAATCAATGGACACTATCCATTTTACCTTGAACACATTGGCTTCGTGCCCCTCATCTACTTTGTCCCCACTCCATACGACCCTGTGCTATGAGCATGGGCCCGCACCCAAAGGCGCCTTCACATATTGAGTATCGTGGATGGGAGGGAGTTGAACCTCATATTTCAAAGTCACGATAGGTGAAGTAGCGACCAGACTCAATCGTGCACCACGCGTCCTACAAGACTAACGGTCCCGATCCTTTCGGGGATTCTCCCACCAGGAGTTCTCGCTCCTCTTCCTCCAACTGCCTTTCCATACAACCTTGTGCTATGACCATGGGCCCGCACCCAAAGGCGCCTTCTCATCGCATGTATCGTGGATGGGAGGGAGTCAACCCTCGTATTTCAAAGTCAAGATAGGCGAAATAGTGACCAGACTCAATCGTGTGCCACGCATCCTGCAAGACTAACGGTCTCGATCCTTTTGGGGATTCTCCCACCGGGAGTTCTCGTTCCTCTTCCTCCAACTACCTTTCCATATGACCCTGTGCTATGACTGTGGGCCCGCACCCAAAGGCGCCTTTGCATCTCACGTATCGTGGATGGGAGGGAGTCGACCCTCGTATTTCAAAGTCATGATAGGCGAAATAGCGATCAGACTCAATCATGCGCCACGCGTCCTGACTGGATCGGATGACCATGATCATTTCGTGACTTTGGCCCTAAGGGATGAAACCATGCGCTAAACCTTGTGCAACTCCCTAGCTCTGGCTTACCCGATGATCGTTGATCTGCTCCATCAATGGATCTTCACTGCTAAAATGCAAAAAATGCCCGCCTGCTTGATTTTTAACCTGAAAATAGAGATTTTATGCATGCTGCGCTTGGGCACTCATGACTGTGACCTTGGATAAATTCATTTGATGGATCTTAAGCCCCATTTCATATATTTCTCACCAAGGACTCGAATCCAGAGAGAAGCTTCCCCCTTACAATAATATGTGCTAACATTAGGCTCCATGGGGGATAGAGTCCTCCTTGTGAGGCTCTAAGAACTCTTTGCAGTTTCAGTGCCTTGTTGTTGGGCTATGGAGTCATTTATTAAGCCAAAAATAAATAGAAAAACAATATTTACAAAAATAGAGGAGCCGTCTAAGGCTCAAACAAAACATTTCTTCATAAAATGCTCATTTACTAGGTCGTTAAAAACTTCTTCGCCCTCTAAATACTGCAACATGTACGTGTTATTTAAGAATACTCCAAAGATTTTGAAGGGCCTGATCCAAAGGGCATCAAACTTGTTGTGTTTTCCCCTATCCTGCCTGGGTGCATCCCACTTAAGCACCAAATCTCCCAGCTCGAATTCCTCCTTCCTGACCTTCCTGTCAAAGGCCTGCTTGATCTTCTGCTGATGACTATGAGCTATGTCCACTACCTGCTCCCTGATCTGTTGCACTTCCACCACTTGATGAATTCTTCTGACCATATGGTTTGGCTCTCCTTCATTATTTTGAAAGAATTTTACTACAGGTAAAGCGAGCTGAGTAGGAAACACAACCTCCGTCCCATAAACAAGTTGAAAAGGTGAGGTGCCCAAGGACTTCTTTGTTTTCACTCAATCAGCCCATAGAGGAAATTTGAGCTTTGAATCCCAGGCCCTCTTATTGTCTTCCAATAATATTTTAATGAGTTTGATTAGACTTTTATTAGAAGATTCTGCCAATCCATTTCCTCGAGGATAATAGGGAGTGGAGTGAATTAGTGAAATCTCGAACTGCTCACATAAATGAACCAGAGGCTCAAACTTGAAAGAAGAAGCATTATCAGTGAAAATTCTGCTGGGACATCCAAATATGGCTATAATATCCTCCAGGAAGCTGATAATTACCTTGTGTGAAGTACTTCTGCTGGGGGAAGCTTCTATCCACTTGGTGAAATAGTCTGTTGCAGTCAGGATCCATCTGTGCTAGCCACTTGAAGGAGGATGAATTTATCCAATGAAGTCCAACCCCCACTGTTGAAAGGGTGATGAAGCTACTACAGGCTTTAGTGGCAGAGATTTGAGCTACTACTTTCCTGAGAACCTTTGGCATTTGATGCAAACTCTGACTTCTCTGCAGACATCAGTGAATAAGGTGGGCCAGTAGTACCCAGCCCTGAGAATTTTGTGAGCTGTGGTCTTCTAGAAATGATGCCCTCCACAAAGGACGCTATGGAAATCAAACATAACTTTTTGGGTTCTTGTGGGTTCAGACACCTCAGAAACACTCCTAGAGGGTCTCTCCAGTACAAGACTTGGTCAATAAAGAAATATCTGACCACCTTGAGCTTTAAATCTCTTGCCTTGCTTTTTCCCATTCCATCAAAAGGCTTCAACTCTTGCAAAAAGTACAAAATGTCTCTGTACCAGGTGCATTCTGCTAGTGATAAGCCACCCTGAGAGATTTTGCTGGATGACTCAGCTTGCTGATTTTCTGATCAAGCATTGATGAAGCTAACCCCCAAGGCCTTGCAATTGGATTCAACCAACAACTTGGCTAAACCCTGCCCTTTAACCAACTTGGTGGGCTTTATCTCTAGGTCAAACTCAAGGATCTTGGCAATCCATTTACCTCTTATTCCATCTATGTCAGGTTGTATAAGAATGTCTTTCACAGAGGCTGAAGGAACTTATGCAGTCACTCTTGAGTGCAAGACATAGACTCTAAAAGCTTTGAGATCTTTCACCAAGGCATAGGCTTGTTTCTCCATGATCTCATACCTAATTTTTGCATCTCTTAATGCCTTATTTAAGAAGGAAATGGGTTTCTATCGCCCTTCCTCATTTTTCTGCAATAAGACCGCTGCTACTATATCAAAAGAAGCAAAAGAAAAAACTAGGAAATCCTTGGAATAATCAGGACTGATCAGCACAGGTGCCTCAGTCAATGGCTTCTTTATCTAGACAAAATATTTCCTGGGTTCAACAGTCCATTTTAATTCATTTCCCTTTCTGAGCATGGTTTTGATGTGTTTCACCATCTTAGCAAACTTTGAGACAAACCTCCTCAGAAAGTTGATCTTCCTTAAGAAAGCCTGGACTTCTTTTCTAGAACTAGGAAGTGACAGGGTCTGAATTGCCTCTACCCTGCTGGGATCAATTCTCACTCCCTCTGCTGATATTATATGGCCTAACAACTTCCCCTCCTTCATAGAAAACAAAGATTTCTTGGGATTTAAGGAAAGGCCAAACCTCTAGCATTTCAAGAAAACTTTCCTCAAGTGACAATAGTGCTCTTTATCAGACCCGGAGAAGACTGTGATGTCATCCAGATAGATCACCACAAACTGATCTTTCTCCCCAATGAAGGCTATGTCCATGGCTCGTTGAAATGTTGCTCCTGCATTCATTAATCCAAAAGGAATTTTGGCACACATGAATGTGCCCCAAGGAGTGGTGAAGGATGTTTTTTCTCTATCCTTAGGCATGACTGATATCTGATTATAGCCAAAAAAACCATCAATCATGGATATCCTAGATGCACCAGTTACCCTCTACAATATGTGTTCCATGTTGGGCAAGGGATAGTTGTCTTTCTTTGAGCTCCTGTTTAGGTTCCTGAAATCAACACAGAGCTTGATTTCTCCACTTTTCTTCCTCACCGGGACCAAATTGGCCACCCACTCAGAATATCTCAAGGGGACAATGATTTGGGAATCTAACAACTTCTTCACTTCTCTTTCCATGACAGGCAACAACATGGGATTTATCTGTCTTAGCTTCTGCCTAAATGGCTTAGCCTCTTCCTTCAGTGGGATCTTGTGTTCAATGACAGATGTGTCATATGTCTTGAGGTCTTCATAGGTCCATGAAAACACATCAGGAAATTCTCTTAATAACTCGGTATATTCGACCCTCTGTTCTTTGGTCAAACTGCTTGACAACTTGACAAACTTAGGCTCCTCCTGTGTGCTGATGTTGCACTCCACTGTATCAACATCTCCATTTGAAACCTTACCCTTTACTGCCACATCATTCCCATCGAACAATCTTTCTAAAGGGACTAGTCCCTTCGGAATGTGATTGCTAGGAAGATGAATAATATGGTGATTAACAATTTTATTTAAAAATACCTCAGGGTGAGGGTGACTTTCAAGATCAGGATCCTGATCAATGTGCAATGCAGAAAATTCATCAATAGATTGAAGAAATTTTTTGATTTCAAGATCGTCTTCGAATACCTTCCAATGCTTGATATTTTCCGGTACAGATGGCCTATATCTTATCTCAACCTCATATTTGATCTTAGGCGGCAAAGGGATCTTGAACAGACTAGCTGAGACAGCTAAGGAATTGGCTAAAGTATTTTCCTCTCTTGGAATAAAAGAAATGTTGAAAGTTGAGAAGAAATTATCAATCAGGTCCCACACCTCATTTTTGTAACTCCTGAGCCGAGGATGCTTAGCCCAATAAGCACTTCTGACTTGCTGGATTATCAACTCAGCATCTCCAAACACTGCTACCCCCTCAATTCCCATTTCTTTTGCAGCCCTTAAACCCAGAACAAGAGCTTCATATTCTGCCACATTATTGGTAGCTTCAAATTCTAGCTTGTATGACAGGGATWTGGTTTCCTGACAAGGYGACACAAAAAMCACTCCAGYGCYAGYGCCTTCGCTRGAAGAAKCTCYGTCGAAGAACATMTTCCAAACAGAGGTGGTYGGAGGAGGTATCTCRTGATTAAATATGGGTTKCTTTMTGATTTGAAAAGGKGCTTYAGGRGTATYAGTGAGCTGCAATAAACTAGACCCCAAATCARTGTYAAGTGCAAAGATAGGATGATTGGTSGRGTYYGCTTCATCACTAACAATGTAGGCYAGYTGAGYTTCTYTRTAMAACCTCCTGTGTTCCCCTCCAAAGACTGGAATGGTGGCATATGTGAGATCCATCTGYAATGTTCCTCCAAGWTTTTTAATCCAAGATCTTGACAACAACATGCCGAACTTGGGGGGAACATCAGCTACTACAATGTCCATGACCACACTCTTCATTGGTAGCTGAAATAAAGAGACCACCAAGTCTTTGATGAATCCGAGGAATTTCACCCTCCTTGAATCAAAAGAGTACAAATCGTGGTAAGCCTTTGTCACTTCCAGTCCCAATTCTTCCATGACTATTTTGGGCATAAGGTTGTGGGAAGCTCCTGAATCCATGAGGCAATTATGCAACACCTTATCATGTATGTTCAGAGATGTGTAGAAGGGAGGGGATGAATCATCTCTGTCTTCTACCATGGGACCTAGGATGACTGCTAGATTTTCATCTTGAAGATTTACTGAATTTGTGGAAGGCTGGGGGGACTCACATTGTAGTAGTTTGGAGAGGGAATTTTTAAAATCTTCAATTTTAACTAGTTCTGAGAGAGGTATGAGAATTCTAATCTTTTGAATTTCGTGCTCAAAACTAAAGGAGGAAAGAGGCTTAGGAGCTTCCCTTACCTCAGAGACAGGTTCTTTGGCTGTTGGCAAAGTATTCTAAGTTTTCATTTCTTTAGTAGTGATTGTTGCAGGTTTAGTAGGCCTTTCCGCTATGAGGGGTTGATCATGGCTATCAAAATTCCCTTCTTTCTTATTTGATCTGAGATGGTATCTTTTAGGAGTGTTGTTGGCCTTTTCCCCTTTACCCAACTCATTGATTTGAATGTTCATAAGTGATTCTTCATATGCAGATTGAGTCAAATGGGGAAAAGGGGAAGTGTCTTCTATACAGTGAATTTCAGGGTCGAGCTCATCTATCTCCTCTCCTTCCTCATGAGCAACTAGGTTATTTTGGAGAGGGGTTTGAATCCTTTGATCACCTCTATCTTTGCTCCTTTGTTCCCTGGGCAAAGTCTGTGGCACATTGTTACTAGGCCTCCTGAAGCCTCTGTTATCAGTATCTTGGGGATTTCTGTACATGGGCTTCCCTTCTAACTCCCGCCTTTCCATTCTAGTCGAAAGTGATTTTAGCACTTTAGTTACCTCGTCCATCTGAAGGGGAAGGGAAGAGGAAGTGGATGGGGAGGCTTCAGGTCTTTTCTTGGGTATGTCTCTATCAGCCTTATTCCTGAGTCAGTCAACAACCAATATGTTAGATTCTACTTCCACGATTGCATCCTGCATGTGAGCCAGAGTAGTGGCTCTCCTTTCCCTCAACAGGAGGCAGAAATCGGGATCAAAAGCGCTAGCATAAGTGATTTTAGTAGAGGCTTCTGATGGATTTATCTCAGTGGGGATCTTACTGTACATTTTATTGAATCTTTTGGAGAAGTCAGAGACAAACTCTCCTTCCTTTCTCTTCAAAGACCCAAACTCTGTCATGTAATACATGAAGTCTTTTTTGTCTCCCCACTGTCTCAAAAAGGCATTATCCAAAGCCTCAATCCCATCGATAGATCCAGGAGGCAGGGCCCTAAACCACTTTCTAGCCTCGCCTTCAAGGCTATGGACGAAAATCCTCATCCATACGTTTGCATGCATGATAACATGATCATCTGTAAAACTGTAAAAGGCTTCAAGGTGTTCTTCTGCAGCTATGCCCCCTTCACCTATAAACTTGGGTAGCTGCCGAAGGTATCCATCTACTAGAAGGGCATTGAGAGGCTGAGGTAACAAAAGAGGAGCATACCTAGTAGCTATTATAGCCTCCATTCTGGTCATGAGGGGATTTGCTCCTGCCATAGGAATGTTAGGTGGAGGAGAACTCAGAGGAGAAGGAGCTCGAACAGGGGATACTAGAAATGGGCTTCCAGGTGAAAGGGGAAACAGTGGGGGATTTAGAGAGAAGGATAAGGGGCTTGAGTCAACAGATGCTTCTCTCTGTGCAGTAACATCAACAATAATAAGAGGAGGGGTTGTAAAGCTAGGAGTGGGGAAATATTCTGTGGTCCTAGGTCTGCGCCAAGGTACAACTTCAGGGGAGAGGGAAGTGAAAAGGATTTCTCCCTCCAATCCCAGACCATGGGGGGAAAACTTAGTAGGAACACTTCCAAAATTCAGGAAACGAGAAACTTCAGAAAAAGGTTTGCTAGGAAGATGAGAAGAGGAGAATGGAGTTTCTACAGAAGGAGATGGCAAATTACTTGGTTCAGCGGTGGAAGTTTCTCCTTCAGAGGCCTTTCCTTTTTTGATAATCACCTTTGGATCAGCTTCAAGCATAGCTAGAGGCAGCTGTGGATGGGATCGCATGAGTCTACCTCTGGAAGCCACAACTAAAATAGTAGGTTCGCCATAGTGGATTCGTCACAATGGAGTCACCAGGTGCACAGTAGCAATCTCATAGCGCTCTGATGCCTGATGCACCTTCAGAATCAGAGGCTCGATATCGTTCGATCCTAGGGAAAATTTTCAATTTCATCCTCGACAATGACGCCAGAAATGTTAGCGTCAGAAGTCACTCCTGGATTGCAACAGGAGTAAGCCTAAATCCCATCAGTTTATTTCACTATTTGTTGATGAAGGGTGATGAATGGAAGTAAACTCAGAACAATATCGTTCTAACTCAGAAACTAGGCCAGGCATGCACAAGCATATGAGGTCTTGGTTTAACTTTAGACAGTAATTTGTAATAAGGGTGAGTAGGAGGAAGACTTCTGTGAGGAAATGCAAAGGTCTGTTGTAGGCATCGAGCTTCTAATAGCCTGAAGAAGAAAAACTTGAACACAAGAACAACTTATATTCAAATTGCAGAAACACTAAAAGAACATAACAACGTTACAATAAAACCTTTATCATAACACAGTCACAACGATTCATGTGAATCACTCAATCATGAAATCTTTTAGTATGGGATAGAAACCAGATGAAAAGAGAGATGCCTTTCATTAAACAAGAAATTTCACATACAGATACATAGCCAGGAAAACCAATGTTTCATTAAAACATTATAGTCGGAAGCTCAATTCTACCATCCATCCATACAAAAATACAAAAACTGAGTATATATACTCAGAGCAATACGCCCCCTTGGCAGCAGGAGGGTAGATGAGACATTAAAGTCCAACTTAGCGTGTGCAGGCTCCTCTGGTCAGACGAGGACACCAGATCGACATGGCTCTTTTAGGAAAACCTGCACATAGAACGATCTTGGGCAGACTGCCTGCCAGAACCTCTATGCCTTACATTCATGGCTTGAGATGAGGTTTCAGCTACCTGCTCAATTTTCATTAATTGCCTTCCTCCACGGCAGGTGGCCGAGACTTCGAGCACAAGGGACGACCACGCGCTTGCTTCCTAGGGCTCAGAGGTTAGCCTCCTTTTTATTTTGGCTCCGCCCTCAATGTAACCCATGGCCATGACTTGGCGCCTTTCTCCAGGGCGCTTCGACACTTCTCCTTTCGGGAGATTCCACCATTCTAGCGTTCAGGATCCTTGGTGGCTAAAACTACAAAACAACCCTCCATATCGGCAGTTGGATCTGGCTTCAAAATCAACGGACACGATCCATTTTCTCTTGAACACATTGGCTCCGCACCCCTCATCTGCTTTGTCCCCACTCCATACGACCATGTTCTATGACCGTGGGCCCGCACCCAAAGGCGCCTTCACATCTCGCGTATCGTGGATGGAAGGGAGTCGACCCTCATATTTCAAAGTCATGATAGGCGAAATAGCGACCATAATCAATCATGCACCATGCGTCCTGCAAGACTAACGGTCCCGATCCTTTCAGGGATTCTCCCACCGGGAGTTCTCGCTCCTCTTCGTCCAACTGCCTTTCCATACGACCCTGTGCTATGAACGTGGGCCCGCACCCAAATGCTCCTTCACATCTTGCGTATCATGGATGGGAGAGAGTCGAACCTCGTATTTCAAAGTCACGATAGGCGAAATAGTGACCAGACTCAATCATGCGCCACACGTCCTACAAGACTAACGGTCCCGATCCTTTCGGGGATTCTCCCACCGGGAGTTCTCGCTCCTCTTCCTCCAACTGCCTTTCCATACGACCCTGTGCTATGACTATGGGCCCGCACCCAAAGGCGCCTTCACATCTCGCGTATCATGGATGGGAGGGAGTTGATCCTCGTATTTCAAAGTCACGATAGGCGAAATAACGACCAGACTCAATCGTGCGCCACACGTCCTAACTGGATCAGACGACCACGATCAATTCGTGACTTTGTCCCCAAGGGATGAACCCATGCGCTAAACTTCGTGCAACTCCCTGGCTCTAGCTTACCCGATGATCGTTGATCTGCTCCATCGATGGATCTTCACAGCTAAAAAGCAAAAAATGCCCGCCTACTTGATTTTTAACCCGAAAATAGAGATTTTATGCATGTTGCGCTTGGGAGCTCATGACTATGACCTTGGATAACTTCATTTGATGGATCTTAAGCCCCATTTCATCTATTTCTCACCAAGGACCTGAATCCAGAGAGAAGCTTCCCCCTTACAATAATATGTGCTAACACTTTGTCATCCACTGAGGCAGAATATAAAGCATTGTGTGCAACAACTTGTGAAGTTGTTTGGTTGAGAAGACTACTTCAAGATGTTGGAGAAGAGCAAAGGAAAGCTATGATAATCAAATGTGATAACCATAGCTAAATCAAGTTGGCAAATAATACAATTTACCATTCCAGGACAAAGCATGTTGATACTTAGTTTCATTTTGTTCGAGAAAAGATGCAGTCTAATGACATTGCTTTAATGTATTGTAATACTAGTGAAAATGTTGCTGATATTTTCACTAAGCGTCTCAGGAAGATAAAATTTGAACTGTTTAGGGAGATGTTAGGTGTGGATGTCAATCCTTTCTCCATTAAAGGGGAGACTTAGAGATAATGGAGATTAGTTAACCGAATAATGGTTCCAACCGTCTAATGGTTTCAACCATCTAAACCAAATGTCATCCTATATAATGTACTCCTCATTGATTTAATAAAATGTAATGCATGTCTTTTCTTTGATGGCCTCCAGGTGATGTCTCGCCTGAGAGAAGCCAGTTTCTTTCTCTCCTTCTATTTTCAAGTCACACCTCGACGATGATATAGATTTCAATGCCATCCCGAGTAATGTGTTACCGAATCTGATTGTTATCCGTTAATGTTATTGCATTCAATCGTAATAGAATGGGGTGTGCTATTTTAACGAACACATTTCTCACCAGTCATGATATGGAAGAAACAATAGGAAATACACGAGAAATGCACGACATCTAAGAAGAGTAATAAGGAAAGGAAACCCTCTTATACGAGTAAGTAATTTCAGATTCTCTCATGTAGAATTTAATTAAAATAGTAGAATTTAATTAAAATGGTTTGAGTTGTAATTTGAAAGTGCTTTGGTAAATATTTTCACATTTTACACATAGTTATGATGTAATATAACTTCATTCTTATGCAAAATTTTGGTTCTTCTTTGAGCTTGAATCTAGTCACTGGTAATGTAAATGTTTTTTATCATGGGATTAAATGTTTTTGATCATGGTATTATAGCCGCGAGCCCTAAAACTATTGAAACTATTGTTTGGTCAAATATGCAGAAAATAGATATGGATGGTTTAGCCAAACCTCTTCTAGATATGGATGGTTTAGCCAAACCTCTTCTAGAATGTTTGAATAAATGTTCCAAGCATACATGTTGATCACCTCCTTGCAGATCATTGAAGTTTTTCGGACTGTGTCCCACATGGATTTATAGTCTCCCTCAAAGAGACTATCAATGATAACCTACGTAGCCTTGTCAGTGGTGTAGGATATCCCTTCACACTTAGGCCACAAGAAATTTTTCTTCTTGATCTATTTACAATAGATCTATACCCACCATCTTTTGCCATTTCTTAGTATTCACAATATACATTAATTATTTAACTATTCAATCATTTCAATCATTTTTTTGAGAGAGGAATAACATCTTCAATGGCTTTCTAAACCCTGTTTTTTAGTTCGTCGTGTCTTATTTCCACACTGATATGCGAAGGCGCTTCATTTATAATTTATGAATTTATCCAAACCCAATGAGATAAAGCTCTTAACAAACTGATATAAAAAAGACAATCTATAATAAATATTATTTCAAATCCATAGCCATACCTTGAATAGCTCATAGCTCGTTAGTATTATGAGATATCGATCCTTTCCACCCTTCCACTGGCAATCTCTTCCTTAAGGATATCGATACTTTCCACCCTTCCACTAGCAATCTCTTCCTTAAGGATCTGTTGTTCTAGCACGAAAAACCTACACGATATGCTCTTCCTTAAAGATCTGTTTTCTAGCAGGAAAAACTCACATTGTATGTGTTGGGAATGCAGGCAACCCTTTCAGATCTCAATATCTAGCCATTTATGATTGCACTAGCTAGAACCACTCGCATAATTGACTCTCAGTAATTTAATGGCCATCAAAAAATGTGTGATAGGGAGTTGGGACTATAAATTATAAGTTGCTTATACAGTATTTTGATTTGACATTAAATATCTACTTTTGGAGTTGCTTATATAGTATTTTGATTTGATATTAAATATCTACCTATGGAAGATTGTATTTTATTTGGCATTAAACATGAGAACATTGTATTTTATTTGACATATGGGATTCAATTTAAAAAGATTTTATTTGGCATATCCGATTCAATTTAAAAGGATGATTCTTAATCATGTCACTGTCATTTGTTATTATAAGCCTTAAATACAAAACCTACATTTTGTTGTGCCATTGTAAGATGATATTCATTTTAATTGCAACTTGCAGCTTGTATTACTCACACTATCTTTCAGTAAAACAAATAAATTCAACACATTAAAGAGAGGAGATAGCAATAAATAAATGTAGGACAAAGAATTAAACAACCAAGATAGCAATAAATAAGTGTACGACAGAGAATTAAGGAGTAGGACACATGGCAAATTTTTAGATCTCTTTTTTAATCAAAGAGAGGAGATAACAATAAATAAATAAGTGTAGAACAAAGAGTTAAATAAACGGGATAGCAATAAATAAGTGTAGGACAGAGAATTAAGAAGTAGGAAACATGTCAAAACAATTTGACCAAAAATGGATCATTATATTCCCTCACTATATTCAGTGCTTTGACAGGGACTAATAAAATATAAAAAAATGAGCAACACCTTATGTTTACTAATTCAACTATCAATTATAGACCAAAACGCCAAATTTTAGATTAAATTAAAAAAAACAAAAAAACCTAACATGTGTCGAAGTTGGAAAAAGGAATGCTCAAGATAACATAATAGCATATTTTTTTATGGGCACATATTAATTGTTTGCATGCAAGAAGGAGATCAATTATGGACCAAAACACTAAATTTTGGATTAAATTAAAAAAAAAAAAAACTAGCATGTGTCCTAAGTTGGAAAAAGGCAATGCTAAAGATATTTTTTATGAGCACATAATAGCATTTTTTTTTATGTGCACATATTAATTGTTTGGATTCATAAGGAGAAAATGAATAGTTAAAATGTGCAAATTATTTAGTTAAGTATAATATATAAAATTTGTTAAAAAGTATTTGATAAATATATTGTTATCTTATAAAGATAGAAATAAATCAAAAGGACACTTTTAACTAGGGTTGCTTGGCAGCTTAGTCCAGATTTGGAAATGTATAAATATAGCTATTTAAAATAATTTAACTGTATAATCTATAACAAACACTGCAATCACTACCATCACTGCTGCAATAGTCCAAATTTATATGAGGACAGATCTATTTAGTTAAGTATGATATATAAAATTTGTTAAAAAGTATTTGATGCATATATTGTTATCTTATAAAAATAGAAATAAATCAAAAGAACACTTTTAACAAGGGCTGTTTGGGAGCTTAGTCCCTGCCACGCAGATTTGGAAATGTACAAATGTAACGACTTAAAACAATTTAATTGTATAATATATAACAAACACTGGAATCACTCCCATCACCGCTGCAATAGTCCAAATGCAGCAAGGGTTTTCAAAATTGTTAAATCTATGTTTGAAATTATAGCAAAAATTAAATCCCCAATTTATATGAGGGCAGATCGGAAAAAACTGAAAATATTAACCTATTATCCTACTTATTTTTATGAGGAGAATATCATTGCATGTTTACATAAAATTATTTTTAATAAATTTTCGAAAAATATTGTTAAACACTATTTTACAATGGTTACAATTAAAATAGTCAATGCCCAAAATAAATGTCTATTTACATTTTCTACAATTGTTAGATTTATTATGAAAGCAAAGGCCACTTCGAAAAAAAACACTGGACAAATAGTGGGAAAGTGATTTATGTGTGAATACATCAAATCGATTCCACATATCTTATTTTATTTTGATGCATGCATTTTAAAAAACCCGAAAAAAGATTAAAGATTAATATGCTTAGGTTTCATCAAAGGATGACGATGATGAAGTTTTACCACCCTAACCCTGTTTGTGTCATCGACCAGAAGCAATTCTGCTTTCCCAGGAATACACTGCATCCATATTATACTTTTACTCCCATAAAACAATTCTAACATAATTTCAACACCTGTCCAGTCTATATTCCAGAATGATTCATCAAACCTGTATATTATAACCTTGGATTCTTGAGCTTCATATAAAGCCAGGAATCGGGTACACTCGTCAAAAGCTACCAAATCAAAACCTCGTTCAAAAGTGCGAATAGGATTGCTCCCTCGCAGAAATGGTCCTAGCTTTGGGAACATGTACAAGTTTAGACTATCACGTACTTTGTCAGGGATAAAAAACAATAACTCACCACATCTCAGAAAAGCCACCTTTTTATATCTTCAATCTCGGGATCACAACACACTAATTCATCACAACACACTAATTTAAATGGGTCCGAGAAACATGGGACAATGTTATGCATGGAATTTGAATTTAACTCATCTAAGTCTTTTTTCTTTGGTGCCATCTCTACAATCATCCATTGTATAATGGACTTTTCTTCTTCACTTGAAATTCACAAGCTTTCCTCCAAAGCTCCTAACCCCCTATATGACCTTCCGACAGAGCAACTTTCAATATATGCATGTCTTCCAAGCACTCTTCTTTGGGATACAATTTCCTTTGTTTGAGTAAGAAAACTCATTTTTGAACTGCTGCTCCTGAACTTTTTTGCTGCCTCATTTTCAGATGCAATATTTTTCCTAAGATGGAATAACATATCCTTCCTAATCATTGGTACGACAATTTGGCTGAATTCTTCTTTATCATCTCTATAGATGGATGAACAAAGGTCTTTCCATTTGTTAATCGCAAAAACAACACTGCTCAAGGTCTCATCAAGATTAAAATTAAAAAAACTTTCTTTTCCATTGCAGATATGAATCTTGCAACTCTGGTGAAAGGTCTACTTTCACATATTCTAATTCAGAAAAAATAATATCGAGGCTACCAGAAGTAAGAAAATTATTCATGTTAGAAATATCAATATTCTTTACTTGATCTAAAGTGTCATCGCTCATGAGAAAAACCACCACAAGTTGTTTTTCACTGAAATTTCTCTCTGTAAAAGAAAGTTTGTTAACAATAGGCTGACCAAAGCTCTTCATTTGCTCGAAATTACCATTTCTCATAAGAAAGCCCAGGAAAACAATATTATGTGCTACGTTTTGTAATTTTTTAGGAACTATAGTTTTTATCCAATCATGGAGTGTATTGTCTGAAACTTTGATGACTTCTACAGTTGCTGGTAACATTTTTCTGTTGCTTCCAAATTGAAGAAGAAGTTGATCACCTAATACTACCCGGCGTTTCCTTGCAGATCCATCTTTAGTAGTAGGCAAAATCCTTGCCTTCTGGATTGCATTGTCACTTTCACCTATGTGCCTTAATATAATCTCTTCTTCAAACATAATAGCGTGGACAAATTTTTCAGTTCTTTCAATGATAAACCTTGATTCCATCCCAATGGAGGGTTGGGATTTAGTCTTCGTGCCAGCGAAATGCAGTTTCTGCTTACCCGAATTGCCACCCCAAATAGTAGCCAATTGATGTTCCAACTGCTGGAACCTATTTATTTGAATATGAATATACTCACCTCCAATATGCTCCCTGTCTTCAGATGTTGAGTCAGGCATATATCGAAGAAATCTACAATACTCAGGTAGAACCTCGAGAAAATTATGCAAGATCTACTCTTCTAATTCATTAAGATTTGATTGGATGTTGCACTTCCAACTTTTCCTGTGGCGACCTTGGATAGATTTCTCCATTCTGCAAGATCTTCTATTCTAATTCATTAAGCTTTGATTGGATGTTTCACTTCCGACTTTCCCTGCGGTGACCTTGGATAGATTTCTCCAAGTCTATATAACTCTGGAACTCTGGCAAAGAAGAATGCTCTAAAAGAGAAACAAAGTCTTCATGTTGATCCTAGTGAAATCAAGATCATARTCTTTGGACATTTGCTCCAACTCAGACCCAAGTGCACTGGCATAAACCTTTTTGAATTGAGATCTAGGATACTTTCTTGACGGTTTATAATTAGCAGTGAGAAAAGAACATCTGTGAAATCCTTCAGCAAAGAACAATGTATATTTGGGTATTGCCAAACCCTTAGGAGGGGTCGTACTGATATACCTTCCAATGTTTATGTTGAACCCMAAAACAACCCTGACATCATTTTCAGAATTTTGGATATGACTTATCWTGAGCCTCTAAGTTCGTCTCTATCTTCGAGAAGTGGTAGCCACATAAGCAAACAAAGCTTCTAGAAGGTTATTCTCTTCAACGCACACAGAAATATCATCACACAAATCGACTACATACCATATAWAATTGCAAGAAACTTGTTTCCTTGATGCATCTTTGAGATGGGTACCTTGATGCCAATAGAAAAGAATTATGAAATGCATCAAAAGACCAATGTACAAACCCGGTTCAAACTTGTCTTCCTCCATTTGCATATGAATGGAATGATCTACAACACCCATATCTTCCAATATTTTACCCATTGTTCGCTTGTCCCCATAGAAGCCAATTGTCGGTAAGGAAATTTGATTCAAGGAGTTAAAACTGATTCTGACATCAGAACATTAGTTTTCTGCAACACTAGGTGCAATTCGATTGCAAAGATGAATAATCTGCTCTTCTGGAAGATGGACCTTCTATGCAAAGCTCAATTCCTGCTTGTCAGATACTATTTTCATAACTTGAAAGAGAGAGACCTCATAATTCTTGCTTGAGGCTTGATCAACAAAAGTCTTGTTCAGTAACTCAAGTTGAAGGCCTTCATAAGTCATCAATGTGCTTGGGGATTGGTTATTGGTGATAACTGTTTGTGATAGTGAACCCGACGTCTTATATGTAATCAATTCTGGAGGGTTTCCAACTGTCGAATTCATCAATGCAATTGGGTGTTGGTTGCTGATGATAATTGTTTGTGGTGGTGAATCAAGTGCCTCATCTGAAATGGCTTTTGAATAGTTTTCAGTTGCGGATTCCATCACGTTACAATAATAATGCTATAAGGACGTCGAGTCCTCCACCATATCTTCATTCACCACCCATATGGTATCATCATAAGTGAAAATTTTGTGTGCAAAGAACATTTCTTCTTTATTTTTAGGTGAAACAGGGTTATTCTTTGCTTCCTCTGTGCAAATTGAAATGTTGGTGTATAAGACCTCAGGCGGAATGAGCATTTCCTCCTCCATGTCACTTGGAAACAGATACCTGCCACCCATAGTAAGTAAAAATAATCTGTAGAGAACAATAAAAAAATTGCTCAAAGAAGCTCTTATCTTACAATCACCCACAAAAGTATTTGTATTGTATGTAATGATGTAGAAATGATTCCATTCAAATATGGCTAATATATTGATGTATCGATTAGAGAAAACACTCGGAATTCAACAACACATTTCAGTTGATTTAACTCAAAAATTTTGTCCTTGTCGAAACCATTACAAGCAAAACATATTAACTACTAGCTGTATAATTGCATGGCAAAACTAGAAGAAAAGAACCCCAGTAGAGGAATGATTGCATAGCCAACTAGAAGAAAAGCAACCCAATGAAGGACCAACGAATAGAAGCGGATGAGCATATTTTGAAAGCAAAACTAATTTTGTTATCCCCTGAAACATACCTAACAACTTCTCGATACCCAAATATATGTCTATCTAGCTTCGTAGTAAAAAACTGGACCAAGACTCGTTAACATTAAGCAGAACACGGATTCAAGGAATTTAATGCATGATTTTATATAGAGTGTGTATGACTTATTAGAGAAGTAGAAGAATCCTTTGGGGCCAAGATCATGGCCTGCATTTTTTTATAAAGGAGAATATTTAATGAAACGTAAAGTGCATACAGAGATCGAGGACCCAAACCAAGCAGATTAGAGTTGATACATGGCAGCCTGGCAATGTAAAATGAATTTAATTCACTGGATAAGGAAGGGTGTTGTCAATGAAGTGGAGTCGGTGGATGTAGCATTTTCAGAGGTTGCAGAGTCACAGTGTCAAGCGGTGGTGGCCGAAGACTTGTGAGAAGGATCTAAATGATAAAAATATTAATGCACATTGTCACCTAGGCAATAACACTACGAAGTTGACAACTAATAATATGCCTAAAAATTAATGTTTTTAAATTTATTTTAATCTAAAAAAATATTATTAATGACAGTTTACTAAGTTTCACATTGCAAATCACCAAACTTTTAAAGTCAAACTTCAAACTAATAGACAGTCAATGGATAACTCATTGCTATAGTGGGTAGCCTTTAGGTAGGGACTAATAACATCAATTAGTATTAACAATATAGAACAATGGATTAGAGAAGAATCTTGAATTTTGTGCCTTCCCCTATCAAAATATAAAATGGTAGGGGTGAGTTAAGGTTTGAGGTTGGATGTTGTAATTGTGAAAAATCTCAAATTTTGTGCCCTCCCCTATCACAATATAAAATGGTAGGGGGAGCTAAGGTTTGAGGTTGGATGTTGTAATTGTGAAAGAAACAAAGAATACAAGTATGTCTCTTCTTTATTTCATAGTGAAATATAGGTAAAATATTTCATTTTTCATAGCATTCGAAGGAGAATGATGGTGCGATTCACATTCCTTATATAGTAGTGGTGTGCAACATTGTTGTGAAGGTAAAGCCTTGATGTTTGGTGTTACCAATGTTAATGGTAGACCTTGTTAAGGCCATTCCTTGGGATTTATATATAGTCAATGCCCAAGCCATCTTAGGGGGGATTTATTTCTTGTTTCCCCATTGTATGGGTAGAATTGGTACATGTTTTGGTTGGGTTTGGTCCCATGGAGGACCAATCTATTTATCAAATGTCACAACAACATATGTTGGTAAACTTGGAGGGATACTTCTTGGTGTGTACACAATTTGCATGACTACTCCAAGAGAACCATTGATAAATCCCTCCAAGTGATCTAGGTGGATACTAGGGGCCACCCACATGTTCCACTAATTCAGAATAGTTCCACATCTTGGCGTTTTTTCTACAGTTTTTCAGGTCCCAAAATTTTGGGGTTATTTTGAGGCCCTAAACGACGTTTTTTTGGCCCGACAACACCTAGCTTGTAGTCAAAGACAAATGCTAGGCCAAACCCATTGTGTACTCCTTGGCTAGACCTTTTCAATGGTGTATCGAGTGCCCCAAACAAAGATAATATGCAAAAGTTGCACCCATGGGAATTTGGTGTATCAACTAACCACATCAAGGGCCACAAACCTTTTGGCACTTCATCTTCTAGGGATTAGGGTTTTGTATGATTAGGTTTTCACATTGATGCTTTATGTTAAAAGGCCTTTTTGACCTCTTTGTAATCAACTTCTTGTGAATGAGCAGAGCAAACACATCTCTCTTTTCATAGATAAACTACCACCATTCTAGATAGATTGTGTGCTTTGCATTTTACAGTCTTCTATATTCCAGACAATCATTAATAGAATCTAAGTTTTATTGTATTAATGTGTTCCTTGCAATATATTTATGTATTTCCTTGTTATATCTCTTCCTTCATGTCATTCTCAATATAATATAGATTAGTGGTATCAGAGTAATATGCTCTTCATTGTTTCTCTATGCATGCCCCCGACGAGGTTAGACTACTGAGAGTTGGGTCTCGAACTTGTTTAGCTTGGGGAAGAACACTCCCACCGACCCAAGGTGCTTCCCATGATAGAAGAAAAGAGAGACAATAGAGTAGGTGATCCATATTATTTTGAGAACGAAATTAAGGTGAAGATATAAGAAGTAAATACATAAATATATTGCAAGAACATAGAGATACAATAATACACAATTTCTATCAATGAAAGAAATGTACAGAAACTGTAAAAATACAGAGTGAATGAACTCGTTAGAATGGTGGCAATTTATCTCTGAGAAGATATGTAATGACTACTCTCATTCACAAGAATCTGTTTACAATGAGGCTTGAAAGGCCTTTTTAACATAAAGCATTAATGAGAAAACCCTAAACATTTAAAACCCTAACCTCGAAAGATGAAACGCTAAAAGGTTTGTGGGCATTGATGGGGGTAGTTGATACATCAACTTCTCAAGGGCATATATTTTGCATACAATCTATGTTTGGGGCATTCGATACGTTGTCGGAAAGGTCTAGCTGAGAAGTAAAACATTCGTCAAGGGTCAAGGCACGTTTTCGACAATCACTAGCCCCCCAAAAGTCCAAAAAAATGTCATTTAGGGCCTCAAAACAACCCTGGAAGTTTGGGACTTGAAAAACTATAAAAAAATTGCTAAAATGGAAAATTGTTCTTTGAGCCAGTGGAATAGGTGGGTGGCTACCGATATCCACCTGGATCATTCCTCCCCCCTTAGGAATAAATGGTCTTCATTGCATCAATTTCTCGGGGAAGCTTTTGCTAAATCTAAACCTTAGTGAGTTGCTTTCCCTATGAAAGACGTTATCCTGCTTGTGCTTGGAATTGATCTGTTGTTTGGGGAAATGGATCCATTCAACCAATCTGGCTGCATGATCTTGGTCTGAGTTATATCAATGGGGGATAATGGTTGGAACCTTAAGCACATTGGAAAAGAGTTGTGGCCAATAGAGTTGTGAAGGGATCTGCTATGGCTTGGTTTGACTAGGTAGTGTGAAAGCACCCCCGTAAGTGAAACAATAATACCTTTGTGCTCTTCTACAATCCTTTCACCTTGATTCTATTGGATAGAAAGGTCTTGGGTCAAGGCTACAGTGGTTGTAGTTTCCTTCTATTCACATTTTGACTAGATTTTGAAGAGGCTAAACTTTGCAGTATGAGAGATTACTTTGCATCACAGTTTTGTTGGGACAGTAATTGGTACTACCACTGGTACCCTGTAGAATTGACCCCTCGGAGTAAAAATGATACTACATGGTTGAAATTCATAAACAACATGACGCTTCCACATATATGGCTAGCTTAAAAGAACATCATGGACTTCTAGTGGGGAAACATCACACAATACCTCATCCTTGAAGGGATTGATGTTGTAGGATAGGTGACACTGCTGACTAACATGGAGATCTTGACCCTGAAAAAACCACCTGATGTTGTATGGTTGCGGGAGTGATGTTGTTAGTAAATCCAACTCCTTGACGATCTCTGTTGAGATAAGGTTCTTTTGGATTCCACTATTAATAATGAAGTGCAATGGGGTCCCCTTCACCCACATCTATGAATGGAAGAGGCACTCCCCCTCCTCAAGATCCATTGGTTCTTCTGGTTGGATTGTTGTGGTTGTGATGGTAGCAATGGGTTCTGCATCAATGATCTGTTTCGTTTTATATTTTTCTAAATTACATTCAGAGTAAGGGTTTGGCTCTTTTTCTCTGAGCTCAACCACGAATGAATGTTTTGAGCGAAATTCATCGATGTTTTGCCAAGGGATTTTGTGGAAGTCACATCACTTCCCAATGTCCTTCTTTGTCTTCCTATTACCCTTATTTTCTTGTGGCTTAGACTGGTTGTCTTGAGGTTGGTTGTTCTATGAGTTAGGGTCACCTTTACGATACTTTGGTTGTTGCATATTTGCAGACCTGAACTCCTACTTATTCCGTTGCTTAAATTTCTGCTAGATTTTGACAACATATTGATAAGCAACTCCCAATGACTAGATGTCCAAAAAATCCATTTATGTTTGGATGTACCTATGTAGACACCCACCATATTTTGGAACCATATGTCACTCGAAGTATTTGATACCCAACTTGTTGCGCAAGGTATGGAAGGTATTTTTGAACTTTGACACTGTTTGGTTCCTCTCTTGACGCAGTGTGGTCCATCTCATGTATTGGTCATCATATTTTCCAATACGGTAATATTGTTCTTTGATGGTATCCATAAAAAAATCCCAAGTGTGTTTAGCCTCACACATTTCAGACTCCTTTGTGGAATTTTTCTCACAATAAATATCCCACCGATTTTTGACATGGGGGACAACCTTAAAGAGTGAAAATGTGATATTTTCCCTATCAGAAAAATTGTGGACAAAGAAAACAAATTCTAGCAGATTTAACCACTTTTCCAAATCATCCACGTCTATTTGACCTTCAAACAAGGTAATATAAAAATTAACTTGTACCTTGAAAGGAAAAATGCCTCCAAATTGGCTTCTTGATGAAGACACATCTACTTTTATTTACAATCATCGAAGGATTTGGGATTTTTTTTCCATCATTTCATCCCTTTGTGGCATGAGGGATTTCTCAAGCAATAGATGAATAGAATCTCTTGCTCCCTCGTCTCTCTTTTATTTTTCCATGGGAGGTCGCTTGGGTTGGAGAGAGCGGTTGTCCTTAAGGGAAACTAGCTCAAGACCCAACTCTCTATACCACGACCTCGTCGAGGACATGCACTAAGAAACAACAAGGAGCAGCTTACTCTGATACCACTGATCCATATTATTTCTAGAATTAAATGACGAAGGAGATATAATAAGGAAATGCACAAAGATATTGCAAGAACACAGAGCTACAATAATACACAATTTCTATTAATGAAAGAAATGTACAAAAATTGTAAAAATACAATGTGAATGAACTCACCAGAATGGTGGTAGCTTATCTCTGAGAAGAGATGTGATAGCTACGCTCATTCACAATAATATGTTTACAATGAGGCTCAAAAGTCCTTTTTAACATAAAAAATTAATGAGAAAACCCTAAAAATCCAAAACCCTAATCCCGGAAGATGAAACGCCAAAAGGTTTGTGGGCCCAGGTGGGGATAGTTGATACTTCAACTTCCTGAGGGCGTAACTTTTGCATATGATATTTGTTTGGGGCATTTTATACCTCATCGGAAAGGCCTAGCCAATGAGTAAAACTTTTGTTGAGGATCAATTCATGATGTTCAAAATTTTGGCGCCCCAAAAGTCCAAAAAAACATCGTTTAAGGCCTCAAAACAGAGTCGAAAGTTTGGGACCTGAAAAAAATCTAAAAACACTACCAAAATGGAAAATTGTTCTTTGAGCTAGTGGAATAGGTGGGTGGCCACCGATATCCACCTGGATCAACAAGATATCCTATCAAATTGTTTCTTGAGTAATCCCTCATGCGACAGAGGAACGAGATGATGAATAATTTCACCCAGATCCTTCGACAACTGCCAACAACAATGGAGGCATCATTCAACCAATAGTCACTTCAGAGGTTCGAAACCCTTTAAGGTACAATTTATCTTTGATATTCCTTTATTTGAAGGCCAAATAGATGCTGACACTTTGGCAAAATGGTTAAGTATGCTAGAGGGTTATTTCTTTTTCCAAAGATTTTCCAACAATGAAAAAATCACCTTCACTCTCCTTAAGGCCCTTCCCCATGTCAGATATTGGTGGGAGACTTACTGTGAGAAACATGCTAATGACAAGTCTGCAATTTTTGGGTCATGACCCACTTGGGAAACTTTTGTTGATGCCCTCAAGGAGCAATACCACCCTATTAGAAATTATGATGACCAATACACGAGATGGACAACTCAGCATCAGGAGAGAGACTAGATGGTGTCGGTGTACACCAACATCTTCCATACCTTGCGCACAAAACCGAGTATTAAATACTTCGAGAAAAAATTGGTTATGAAGTATTGCAGTGGCCTACATAGATACATCCAAACATATATGAAGTTGCAGGAAATATCCTCAATAGGAGACATTTACCTATATGTTGTCAAGACCTAGTAGAAGTTCAAGCAAAAGAATAAGCAAGATTTTATCTCTGCAAACCCATCAGAAAAGAAGCCTGATAAAGGTGGCCCTAACTCCCAGGGAAAAGGACAGAGCAAGGATGCTCAACCCCAGTGTTATCACTGAAATTTCGTCCGCAAATGGTTACAGGAATCCAACATCTCCAAGCAGCTACTAGTTCACCCATGGACCAAATTTACCAAAAAGAATTTCCAAAAGGTCCAAAACTATACAACCAGTTATAAAATTCAGATGCGCTATGACTATACAGGGTGCACGTGCACATGCACCATCAGGAAACACAGGAAAATCACACATGCACACGAGGCACGACTGTGGACGCTAAAAGCCGCGCACACCTGAGAACGATGCATTTATGATGTTGGTTAGCCTCCCACCCACTTCTGGTTCATCTTCCAAGTCGATTTGACATCCAAATCTCGACTGGATCCGGCTGGGTGGCTGGTAAAAGACCTAAGAGTGCCCGAAACAACCCCTTTTCACACTAAAAGCTGGTTGCACAATGCCTCAAAGTTATGCTATAAAAAGAGGCCATGGGTGCACTACGTTTTCAAGGAATTCATTTGTATTGTTATGCTGCCTATATTCTCTTGGAGGATCCTCTTTCCTTGTCAAGAGCATACAAGCATCATTTCATTGGAGCCATTCACATCACCTCTTGAGTGAATGAGCTTGGGATTCTTTCACCATTTCTTTCAAGTTTTCAAGTTGTAAGAAGAGCTCAATCTTGGGGGTTCAAGAGCCCTCCCTTGGAGGAAGAGGGGACCCAAAGTCTCACTTTCTATTTGGTGTTTTACTTCCACTAATATACTGCTTTCCATTGGTGGCATGAATCTTGTTTCTTTCTTGTTCTAATGATCTTATGCACTCTAGTTTAATTCTTTTTATTTATTGTTCATTTAGTTTCTTTGTTTATCTTGCATGCTTTATATTTCTAACCCTTTCCTTTACTGTTGTCTTTCCTAGCTAACCCAACTAGGCTTGTAAGCATCTCTAATTTACTCACTCAAGTGAAAAAAGAGACGCAACAGATTGGCGACTCCACTGGGGAGAGGTATCAATTTCCTACCCCATTTGGGTTATTTTAGCTCTTCTTTCTGTTTCTTTAACTTGCAGGGATCATAACCGACCTAGACTGACCTGCAAAAAACCAAATTCGAAGCTGAACAGAGAGAATTTCATTCGAAATTTTCTTCACGACCGTGTAACAGACAGTGTGCGCATGTTTTGACCCACATGTGCGTCTTCAGTGCACGTGCGCCAAAACCATTGTATTGTTCAATGCCTTCTGCGCACCCACACCCAAAAGTCTCTTTCAGTTCATGCATTGGCGTTCAAAGCGCCTCTGTCTACTCTGGGACCTGTGCACCTGTGCAAAAAAACACACATTGTAAGATTTTTGTGATCTGTGGAGGGCCCATAGCCTTCTTAAAATTGATTCCATGCACATTGTAATCTGCACCACACTTAGTTCCCTCTCCATATAAAGGGATTAGTCAAAACATAGGCACTTAGGGGGTTTAAAATCATTATCTCCTCTTGTTGCTTTCATTTTTGCCACATGGATGGCTTACTTTGACTAAGAATATAAGTTGGAATCATTTTCAAATCACATATAAAGCTTGCATTGGGACCAAAAATTGGATATCAATTGTTGAGTATGCTCTTCTCTCGCGCTCCAAAGCGATCTTGAGAATCAGAAAGAGGTTGAGGGAAAATTTCATCTCCGTTAAAAAAAAAAAAAATATTTAGGAGAGGACAACACCCCCTCAGGACTTCTCTTAGTTTATTTTTCAAACACACCTTAAAACTTGTAAGGGCCCATACATGCCCACATGCTACAAAGTTAGGATAGTGTTGAAATTTACTTTCCTAGATTAACTCACTAAGGAAGTTTAAAGGTTTTGTAACGGGCCCATACATGCCCACATGTGCACAATCTAGGATAGTTTCAAATCTTTGTTAGATTAAACCACAATAGGGAGTTAAAGGAATAGTAAGGACCCACATGTCCACATGCTAGATTCCTAGGGACTTTAAAGTTCTGCAAGGATGTACCAATGACACTTAGTAACTTAGGTAATCAACACTTGTAAGGACCAAGCGAAGTCCACATCTAGCAAGGTGACACCTAAATTATTAAAAATTGGTGCACTTTCACTTGTTCACACACAAATTTCACCAATCACTCACATAGTTTTATCCAGAAATCGTGGAGGTTGAAGTAAGTTTCTTCCAATGGGATTCTGAAACGCCCCACCCTTTTTTTTTGATAAGACTATCCACTCCCACTTAATTTCAACGAGGTTGGTTCACACCCCCAACCTCTCAAACAAACACATCTAAAATTTTCTAAAAACTCACTAAGTTTTCCTCCACAGGAGGTGCCAAAATTTTTTTTTAGTCTAGGTAGGATCTCGGGGATAGGCATCTAAATAACTCCCCGTTATCTGGTTCTCACATCGTCAAAACAGTAGAGGTTGACAAATAGGGAACTTTCAAAATCCTCCAATTCAGGTGTTCCTACACCATAAGGTAGGGATATACCCATGAAAGGTTGAAGGCCGAGGTCCGGTTGTTCTGTGCGTCCCCCCTTGAGGCACCCACCTCTTGGATGGGATCCATCCCGTGGCCCATTTCTGAGGCCAAAAATCTAAATGCCGCACTTTGACTGAGGTACCTAGTGACCAAACTTTAGGACATCTACCCAGGTGGTAGTTGTGCGCTGCAATTGCCCCTTGATCAGATTTTGTGTGGCTATCGGGAAATATCCCCAGTTCTTTCTGGATATGCACTCTCTACCCCTCATTATAACTGATTACTTCATCCTTCACTAGTTCCTCTTCTGGTGGCTTCAGACTCCACTATTGAGTGCTATTGGAAGGTCCAGTGCTATTTGAGAGGAAGGACGTTACGTCTTTTAGGACACGAGCATTTGCTTTATTTGTTCTCTCATGTGGACAAAATCCACCTACCCACATATATGTTTCTTTATTAATTGTTTTATGTATGACACCCTTGTGATTATATCTAATTGTGAAATATATTGTGAAGGTCCAGAAATTACAACAGAAGCTCTTGTCCATTTATTTTTCTCTCATCATCATTTGCACACATCCACTTAGCTAGTTGGACATCATAGGGGACCCATAAAACCCCCACCATTCTAGACGTTTGCTAAATCTCCCTCCTATTTTAGGAGGAGTTCCTAGTCTCACCAATTCACCGACCTCACCTTCTCACACCCTCGTGAGTGCCACTATCTTAGGATCAACTTTTCTTGGTTCCACTTTACTTGGGTCCACTTCCCAAGGTCAAACACCCACCTGCTCTCCTTTACACCAAAGTAGGGGGCCAACTTCTCCTCAAGGGGGAAGTACAAACCCACCTAGTCCCCCTCAAGGGTCAGGTGCAAAAAACACTGACACCATGGCTGGAACTAACCCTCCACCACCACTCCAGATGCTATATTTGGCTTCTCTCAACATACCATATCTAAGAAAACTCACAAATGATCCTATATTGCATGACCCCACATGGCCCGCAATGCCTACCAAACTACCTTCAGACATCCCCAAGTTTGAAGGAAAGGCAGGAGATGAACTTGCCAACCATGTCACGACTTTCCACTTATGGTGCTCTTCCAACAACATTATGGATGATTCCATCCGACTTCGATTATTTCAATGCACACTCACTGGCCCATCAACCAAGTGGTATGTAGACGAAAAATCAGGGTCCCATGCGACTTTCGAGTCCTTAGCCAAAGAATTTTTGAACTTCTTCCAATTACCAATCCGTCACGACAATGGTCTCGAACTAATCTCAGATTTTAAACAAACCTCAACCACACATATTGCTGATCACATTTACGAGTGGCGTCGACGACGTAGTTTGTGCAAAGCAGAAACCACCAAACAACAATGTCTTGATTGGTTTCTTAGATCACTTGTATCTCTTCTCGGTAAAGATGTGGCTTCCACCTTCCCTCAATCAGAAGAGGAAGCCATCAGTAAGGCTCAATAATACAACCTCATCTATTCACAATCAAGATACTTGTACACAGTACTTCCTGATCTCCCAAGGCCCGTGCCATTTGCCCAAGAAAAACCTGGGATATCTCACTCAGTAGATGGATTGATTGGTAACACCACACACCACAATCCACAACCCCAAAAACCACCATTGTATGGCACACCTCAATATCCGCTGGCCTATGGAGGAATCCCTTATTATCCTCCACCCCCTTATCAACAACCATACCCTGTTGCCCTTCCTCCACCCATCAATGGGCCATCGTCGACACCCATAATACGCCCACCTATCCAAACAAGTTCTGGTACCCCCTCAACCTCAACTTATACCCTAAGTACTAGCGAAAGCATCATGCCTTCTTATGCACCTTACAGATCATTACCACAACATAATCCATACTTTCCATTTTCTGGGCCTCCCCGGCCCATGGCTCCACCACAAGGACACCTGCACGCTGGAGTCAATTTTGTTCAACCCTCTCCCATTCAGCAATATCAAAATTTTGAACAAATGAACACAAAAAATACAACCCATTAGTGAAATAATGCCAAAAAGAAAGGGAAAAATTGAAACAATAATAACCCAGGCCAAGGCGGAAATCACCCCCAACAGAACCAACCTACTGGGGGCAACTAGAATCAAGTGACTCAGAACCCCCAGGGGGGCAACAATAACAAACGTCAAGGGAAGAATAACAACAATCTCTGGACCAACTTCCCTTGTGCTCTTTGTGGTGAGTACGGTCACTATACTCATCACTGCCCCCAAATCAGTGACTTTAAACAGATGAAAGACTCTGTGAATGGACCACATCCTCCAACACCGCCTGCCCTTCAACAGGCCCCACAAAAATGCGTGCAAAAACCACCCCCAGACGTATTGCAGAACCCCATTCCACACCAAGGAGTGATGAATACTCACCAAGACGTGCAACCTTCCCTGCCTCGGATGGGACAATATCTCAATCTGGTCAATCCTACAGATCGCACTATCCTCCTTACTAGAGAAGAAGAAGTTCTCCTACAAACACGTAGTTGTCAATACAACACAACCCCTGAGTCTTCTCCCACCACCTCAGAAGCACCCCCAGTCATAACTGGCCCCCCTTCGATGATTCCTCACCCTAATACTGAACTCCCTCTCTGTATTCCTCGCATACCATTACGCAGGAATGTCCACAGCCCTCAGGCTAGGGCGGATCATAATTACAGTTTGGTTGATGACTTGGTACAATCTCCTACTGCTATGTCAGTTTTAGAAGTCCTTCAAACTTGTCCCACTCAGTGGAAGTCATTACTCTCCGCCCTCGGGGCAGTTGACCCTGCATATACTCGACTCATCACATTTGATCTCAATAGCAGAGAACCTCGCCTCCCCGCTCTCATTGCTTTTCAAATACCAGTTAAAATTTGGAACATTACAGTCCATCGATGCATCATTGATGAAGGTGCATCCACATGCATCATGTCCAAATTTATATGGCAGAAACTTGGCTCCCCTGAACTCATACCATCTGCCATCACCTTAAGAGTTTATGACGGATGACCATCTTCTCCCGAAGGGCTCTTCCAAAATGTCCCTGTAGAACTCGGGGGCAAAACCATTCTCATTGATATCGAGGTTATCGATGCCCCACTCGATTACAATATCTTGTTCGGTCATAGCTACATGTATGCTATGAAGGTAGTTGCTTCTTCTGTATTTTGAACCATGATGTTCCCCCATAACGAGAAGATCATTACCATCGATCAGGTTTCACATTATGAGCCTAACCCTTATGCTAATATCGATAATATCCTCCCTTTTTTCCACACTAATCCAGATACGTACCCACCCATCGAGATGGCCCCCAGAATTTTCAAAGACCCATCCTTGTTAGGAACTTACCATGGTGCACCACCGCTCATTCACCCTTCCAATCAGGTATGTGTCGTCTCATCCAAGGGAAATGAAATTGAGGATACCCTTCCTCCCAGTGAGGTTTCTCTTATATCTGATGTCCCACTAGTCGCATAACTCCTCCCTCCAGAATCTCTTGAGAACTCATCAACTCCAATAGTCCACGATTTCACCTCACCCCAAGGCCATATCCCAGTCTGGGAGACAGTTCCCCAAGCCATCACTCAAATCCCCTTATTTCACCCTCCACCAGGTGTACAAGCTTTCAAAGTAGCCGCGACACTTACCCTTCCCAATATGGTACTGGCAATTCCAGTATGGTATCTACATCCCCCCACCATGGTCCCTCAACCATCCCTCCCTCCTCAAACCAAAGGAGTTCTGATGCAGATTCCAGTACCTACTCCCACAACACCACCAACATCCCCACTCACTACCACCACTGCTACAGTTGGGGGCAGACGTAAAAACAAAGAGCCCACCTCTCCCCTACCTTGCGCACTATGTGAGAAACATGGACACCCAACCAACAAATGCCCATCTCTACCTGAGTTATGTAACCTAATTCAACTCAATCAAACACCATCACCGCTCGTTGCTTCATCAAGAATTGTTGTCACCTCCCCTAACATAAGTAGCAAAGGGCTGCGAACCAATTTTGCTTGCGCCATATGTTCATAATATGGCCATTATACACACCATTTCCCAACGCTACCTCAATTTCAACAGACGTTAACCGCAGTACGCCAGAGCTTCCAACAAGAACCCAACCTACCTACATCATCCTCACCAAACGTCACTGACATCCATTATGTCACGACTTTAGTCAACGAATGTATGAGATGCCCTTGCTCTCTCTACGAATCTTTATCTCATTTCACATATCAATGTCCTATGATCATTGAATATAGGCGACGCCAAATAGCCCTTATTCAAAACCCTACACCTCCTCCGGTGTCAGCGGAATCAGTGATTACCCCTACTCCATCTCCAGAGGTTACTCATATCTTTTCTCCTGATCACGTGACACTCCCAACTCCTCCATGGTTCTTGGATGATTTATACCAGGATTTATTGCCAAATCCCCCAAATCCCCCCAATTCTCCCATTCATTTCCCCACGGAAATTTTACGCCCAACAACCATTTTTAACCCTCATTATCTCAATATTTGGTTTATGTCTAGTGAACCATCACAATCTCCTTGCATCACTCCCCTTGTGTCTTCATCACCAGAAGATAGCCACATGGTGATCATCACCAATATCACTCTTTTAGGTCCCTTGTATTCCTGGCAATTCCACTGTGATGAGGACATACTCGAGGAATTAACCACCCCCGACTGCCCATGGGATGCACTACACCAAAGAGCGATCTTCCTTTCACAGGAAGCCTTCGCGCCTCCTAACCCACACCCCATATACGCAGTCGAAACTAAGGATTTTATCCCATCAAGGCATATCGACTGGTTCAACAAACCTATCCCTGCCCCTGATGCTTTTGAAGAAGGCAATATGGCTAACATTTCCCCTACCATCAAAATCAATATTTCCATTAAAAATGGAGTTGTCAAGTAAATCGCCATTGGCGCCACATGCACTCCTGAAGAAATTACTACCTACAAAGATCTCTTCCAGGAATACCGAGACATTTTTGCCTGGTCATACATAGAGATGCCCAACCTTGACCCCTCTATCGTCGAACATCGAATATACACTTGGCCTGATATCACGCTTGTCCGCCAAAAATAAAGGCCACTACACCCATACAAAGAAGCGACCATCAAAGTTGAGATCGACAAATTACGCACTACTAGATTCATATACCCCATCGCCTATACGTCATGGGTCTCCAACCCTGCCCTCGTTAACAAAAAACAGGGCACCATCCGTGTATGTACAGACTTTCACAATCTCAATCACGCCTGTCCCAAAGACAACTTTCCAACGCCTTTCATTGATCAAATTATTGATGACTGCGCAAGCCACGAGGCTTTATCCTTCATGGATAGTTTCTCTGACTATAACCAAATCCAAATCCATCCAGTCGATCAATACAAAACGACATTTACCACCCCTTGTGGTACTTTTGCATATCGTGTCATGCCTTTTGGCCTAAAGAATGCTGGCGCAAATTTCCAACGAGCTATGACATATATCTTTTATGATCTGGCTCATATCATCCTCGCATACTTGGATGACCTCACAGCTCGATCCAAAAAACACACTCAGTATCTTGATGATTTGCGAATCATCTTCCAAAGGTGTCGTCAGTACAACATCCGCTTGAACCCCCTCAAGTGTGTATTCTACATCACCGCTGGTCTCCTTCTCAGGTTCATTGTTTCCCAGAGTGGTATTACCGTGGATCCTCTCAAGGTCCAAGCCATCACGAAAATTCCCCCTCCTCAGAATTTGCGCAAACTGCAGAGCCTACAAGGAAAAGCTAACTTTTTATGGTGATTTGTCCCAGACTACACGACTCGTGCACACAGTTTCCTTCTCTTACTATACCATGACATACCATTCCACTGGGATGAACATGTCCAAACTGCTTTTGATAATCTTAAAATGACACTCTCCAACGTCCCTTTGATTAGTCCACCCGACTACAACCGCGACTATATCCTCTACATATCAGTCTCATCCGTCTTAGTAGCACGAGTTCTTGTTCAAATAAGGGATGATGATCATGAACATGTCATTTACTACCTTAGTAAAAACCTCTCAGGGACACCCTTGAAATACAATCACAAAGAAAAACTATCCCTTGCATTCGTTCTCGTAGTCCAAAAACTGCGAAATTACATTCTGCTTCGAACAACCAAAGGCGTAGCAGATTCCAACCCCATGCAATACTTGCTCAGTCATCGACAAATTATCGGTAAATTTGCTTGATGGATCGTCATACTTCAGGAGTACGATCTTGAATTTTCGACACCGAAGAGCAAGAAATCCCTCGTCCTCACCGAACTCATCACGAATTTTCCCTCAGATATCACCAATACCCCTCTCAATATTGACTTCCCCGATGAAAATCTCTTTTACATCTCATCGGATGACCCCTGGTACGGGGACCTCCTCGTATACCTCTGAACCCAAAAGTTCGGTAACCACCTCTCATGAGATGATCGTTGACGTATTCGCCATCAGGTCCCCCGCTACCTCCTCATCAGAGATATCTTATATCGACGAGGGGTCGACACCATACTCCGTCGATGCTTGACTATTGACGAGGCCGATAGAGTCTTGAACGACTGCCACAATGACACTTGTGGGGCCCACCTCTCAGGGATGTCCATCGCTAAGAAAATCATCTGCGCAGGTTACTTTTGGCCTACATTATTTCATGATTTCACTCATGCCATGAAGCAATGTGATAAATGCTAGCATTATGCCAACAAAGCATGATCACCACTTGCTCTTCTACATCCAGTCATTACTACAGGCCCCTTTTGTAAATGGGGCATTGACTTCATGACGTGCAACCCTCCATCCAGCAATGGACACAAATACATCATTGTTTCCATCTATTACTTCACAAAGTGGGCTGAAGCCATGCCTACCTTCAACAACACCGTTGACACAACAACACGTTTTTTCTTTAACCACGTCATATCCCGCTTTGGAGTACCACTCCAACTAGTTTCTAATCATGGGAAACACTTCGAGAATGATATTTTTGTCAAACTCTCATCCAGGTTAGGCTTCCCCCACGATTTCACCTCACCATACTACCCTCAATCCAACGGACAGGTTGAAGCAGTTAACAAGGTCCTCAAGACCATGTTATAGCGTACGGTTAACCAACATAATACCAACTGGCATCATATGTTATTTTCCACGCTCTGGGCTTACCGTACGTTCGTGAAAACTGCCACTGGTTTCACACCTTTTCATCTAGTCCACAGGGTCGAATCCACTATCCCTATCGAGTGCGAAATTACCACCTTACGCATCGCGATTGAGCTATTACCCAACACTTCTCCAATGGAGCAGCGTTTTTTGCACTTAGAATCCTTGGATGAAGATCGTTGATCTTCATTACAGAACAATGAGGCAGCCAAAAAATGGTCAAAAGGTAACTTTGATCACCATGTCAACCTTTTCTCATTTCACGAAGGTGACCTCGTCCTTGCTTATGATATCGCTCACGATACCCTTGGCCATGGAAAGTTCGAGTCACTATGGAATGGATCTTATATCATTCAACATTGCCTCACTAAAGGTGCATACATCCTGGCTTCCCCCGAGGGCCACCCTCTCAAAGAACCTGTCAACGGGCTATACTTAAAGAAATTTTACGCCTGAGCGTAGTCATCCTACACTAGGTTATTTTCTTTCTGTAGTATTTTTTAATCTTTTTTCTGTACCTCCCGTCTAATCTATCACTCATGTTATTGACAGATGCCACCTCCATCGGCCTACCACATCGGTTACGCCGACGGAGCTAGCCGCTGGACACAGAATCTCACTTCGGCTGCTTGGGCCCTCTGTTCGCCCTCACATGACCTGCTCCACACCAACGAAATATGTTTAGGCTCAACCACCAACAATCAAGTAGAGTACACCACCATCATTGGTCTCCTCGTTGAGGCCAATCATCGTCATATTCATCACCTTAGCATCTTTTTAGATTCCCAACTTGTCATCCTCCAACTCAACAATTTCTACTGTGTCCTTGATCCTTGCCTCTTTTGAAAATACCTACAGGTTAGACTTTTATCTCGACATTTTTATTCCATTACATTTACACATATCCCAAGACAATTCAATCAAATAGCAGATAACATGGCTAACATTATACTAGATTGGCATATATTGCATCAAGACACCTTTACACACACATCAACCATTAGAAGTCTATCACAACATATAGATTAGACATCATAAAACATTAAAAATCATCAAACACACCACACATGTACACAAAGATCGAGAAATATATATCCATATATATATATATATATATCATTCCACATGCCATAAAATGTTTACAAAATAATACATTGCCCGTAGGCAGGTGAGTCACCTCATCCCTATCAGTACAAAACTAGGTGTCACTACTATACAAAATGGGCTCATCAACCTATATAAAAAAACAAAAATACATACAGAGCCACTCATGGTGCCTCTAGAGCACCACCACCCGACCCTCCCTCAAGAGGTGGTGCCCCACTTGCTATCAGTCCCTCCGGACCTGGAGGTAGCCTCCCAGTCATCGCAACACCTTCTACTGCTTCTCTTCGAACCATGGTCCACCACATCAATGGAACCCCCACACACTACTCTAGGACACCCTCGTCCTGGATCCGCGACCACATACCCTTAGGCACTCCCTGTAACATCTCCTCCAAATGGCGACAAATATCCTCAAACTCTCCCCCGGCTTTGGCCAAAGGAGCATGTGATGGCCCTGCACTAGGGTTGTCAAAATGACATCTCTTGGCTTCTCTCTCATCACTAGCAGGCCTCACCCCAGCATCATCACGCCATCGCCTCTCTCCTTGCGGAGGCCTCACTGGCCCCTGACGAACCAACGCTCTAACCAACTCCACCTCACGCCCGCGAGGCCCCACATCTGCACATACAACAAACAAAGGATAGCATCAACATCCATCTCTACATAATACACATGCTATACTATCTAAATATCAAAACATAAAAAAAATTCACATCATACCTCGGTGGTCAAACACCTCTCCTGGAGGTAACATCATCTCCGGATCATCCTGGAAGTCCACCCCACAGTACAGATACTGCAGTATGATCTGCAACATCTGCTGCCACACCTACGCAGCCTTGGCTGTGAAATAATGACCACCCTCCCCACCAGCATGATGAATCAAGATCCGAGACCACTGCTTCAGTCATGACTCTCATGCACCAGGTGCGGCCAATAACACTCTAGGGCGCAACATCGACACCCTCTCCAAAAACCATGCCACCAAGATGGACCCAAAGCAAACTCCCCTGAGTCCGCAGCCCGACACCTGTCTAGCTTCCCTACCATCTTGGCATGCAGCATCAAACCCCAGGCAAAATGCTCTCCTGCGAGCACCCTCCCCATAATCCTCAGCTGACCATCACTGATCCGCTGAGTCATGAGGGACCCATATACCCACACAACCATCGTCGCCACACATCAATGAACCAGGGAATCCATCACCCTAATACTCACCATGGAACCATACATAAATTCCTCCCTAGTATAGTACCTCTGGCCTCAGGTAGCCAACTGCCCATCGCCAGGTAATACGGGCTCCGCCGATAAGAGAGTTCCCCGAAAAGGGAGCCCAGTCAGAAAATAAACATCCTCCACCGCAGTGAAGGCCAACTTCTCACCCTACACCATAAAACAATGCAGATACATACTCCACATCCGAATCAAGAACTGCAGGAGGTACTCTTGGGCTCGTATCAAGGGGCACTCAAAGAACTTCAACAACCCACACGCTGCCAAAGTATCACGAACCCTCGACTCCTCATTGGTCACAGCTTCCCTGAGATGTGACCAATCTCTCTCTCTCCAATGAACCAACATCGTCCAAAAGATCACCTGCATCCACATAATCTAGTTCTTGACCAGTCATCTCAACCATAAACACATCAACATCTTTAAAAAAAAAAAAAAAGAAGACAGTTTTTTCACTCGTCAACTCCACCTCCCAAGGTGTGGCTATTTAACCCCACAGGCGTGCACACATGTGAAGCTATTCATCCCACAGGCATGCTCACATGCATGCCTGTTCACCCCACAGGTGCACTGACATGCGCACATGTTTGTCATACAGAGGCGCCTTCATGCGCCCCTGTCATCTATACAGACGCACATCATAGCGCGCCTGTTCACTACACGCATGCGCAGCTGTCAAGCTTACAGGCACGCAGATCATGCACACCTATTTCCCCCATTAGGGCGCCCCCGTGCATGGATATCCACATTACAGGCGTGCCCCATGCGTTTATATTTATCGATCGCCTGCGCATTGGGGGGCCCACACCCACAAAATCCCCCGTATGGCCCTTGGTACAGACCCTGCCCAACAATAGAAACCCTAATTTTATGCAAGACGATAAGACAACTAACCTAAAGCTTGCTGGTCCTGAATCAGCTGCCTCATTCTCTCAGAATCTCCAATTCTCCTCTGATATCTCTCGTCCAATCACTCTGATAATAGGTACAAATGAGGTGGCTTTGTGGGCCCTACAACTATATATTGTCCTTTTTGCCAAACTTCCAGACTCCATTCCGGGAGCTACGGACATCTGATTTTTGATCCATCTTCAGCCACGGGATCAACACCCCGTCATCTACATCAAGACAGCTCTCAGGCCATTTTTCATCCTTAGACCCGGGGAGCCATTTTTCCACACCCTGTTCAGGCACGCATGCTCATGTTCAAAATTATCAAATAACGGTTATATGTTCTATTATCTTCAGATATTGTTCACGTCGGGTATTTGGTTGTCATGTGTGCAGGTATTTGGTCATCACACACCAGTGTGCCCCTTAAGGTATATAATCGACACTAACATGTAATCATTCCCTTTGAATCTCAATTGCATCTCCAGTCACACCCTCCAAAATTTTCCTTTAGGGCCCCTATATCCGACTCTGCAGTACTGTCACCTTTACTACATTTTGGTACTGTCACTTGGTAGCACTCTCCCCCACATGATTTGTCCCATTCATAGTCCCCCTTGGAACTTTGACACTCATGTTTTTTTTCATCCTTTAGGAATGGGAGTCCCGATAGTCTTACGCATTTTTGAGAATCATCCACATACTTCTTCTCCTCATTTTGCTAGATTTCCCAATGGACTCCCAGGTTCTCTCCTCATGGTCCTATTTTGACTGCACCTCTGCAATATCATTAACCATCCATTTCATCCATAGTCGGTTTGCCCATCTGCATATTTCCCTCCATTCATTTACCTCATATAGAAACCCACCTATGGGCCCCCCACCCTCCACTTGTTCTCCACGCAACTTGCGCCCTCACAGGCCAAGCCATATTGCATTGGGGCACCCATTTCTGTATCTGTACACTCATCCCAAATTATTCTTTATTCTTTTGGTAATTGTACAAAACCTTTTTCCTACATTTACATAGATTTATGATTTTTGCCTTTAGCGACCTTCCTTTTTCAACAAAACAACCATTGTCACCCTTGGTTGGGGCATTTCTTTTTTCCTTCCATTGATGACATTATCCATAAACCTCGAGCATATTATAGTCCATACGCCTTTTGATCTCTGTGTTTGTCCATTTTGTCATGCCTTTGGCACAATTTACCCTTGTCTAGTCGTCCCCCTGATGCTAGATTCAGTTTCACGGTTGCCGCCACTCTACGTATTCCCCCAACCAAGGGCAACCTGGAGTTTCACTACTCCTAGACTTTGTCCATGTTACTCCTCAGTTCTTGACTTTATACAGTGGATTTCAGTAATCCCTCCTCTTCTCAAAGTCGCGTCTCCCTTTCTGTCGACATCAACACAGTTTCCAGACAGGCGACAATATCTTGACTCTCATTACCTTTACAATGAGGAGTCTCAGACGACACAGAGAGAACCATCATTTATCTCTGCTGTCGTTGACCCACACTACATTCAAATTCAACAAATTCTCATGTTGCGGTGGGTCTTACTTTGTGACTATTGCAGTTGTTTTTTATTCGCCAAAGACCTCTAAACAGTGTTAGGCCATCAATGCCTGTGAATCAGTGACACTTCTTCAGTGTCGTCGCCTCTTTTTAGAGTTTGTTCACCATCAGAGTTGTCCTTTGCTATTATCAACACGCCCCAGAGGGTGCTACAGTCATCTCCACCAACACACAACTTTAGTTACTGTATTACACATTTTTGAGTTACATGACACGAGCACGGGGCATGCCCGTCTCGTTTGTACATAGTTTTATTTTTCACACATTGCGAAAGGTTTTGGGTCCTACAGGTTCCCCTCTTGTTGGGTATGTGTTATATTCTTTGCACGAGTATTAGTGTCTGAGCGCCTACGCCGGGCGCACAGGGGGGTGTAGGGGACGGAGCCCCCCACACGGGGGTTCGGGGGCAGCGCCCCCGAT
>JZKD02S1871616.1:539444-558689 GCA_000966675.3 Picea glauca
GTATTCCACCATCACCACCCCCTTCATCTCCTTCTTCTTCTGGAGAAGAATCATCAGACGAAGGCAGTTCTTCATCTCATCCTTCGACACCACCCACACCTATGGCCAATCCAAACAATCCCGCAAGACCGTGGCTCGATCAAGATGCAGTGGCCATACCTGGGCCCCAACATACTTTGCCTAAACATCCAAAGAAATGGCTCCCTAAATTTGACCCAGATTCCAGGTAGATTGCTGAGGGTCATATCAAAAAATTCATGCTAACCATTAGGCTCCATAGTGTTGAACACGAAGACATAGTATGTAGATTTTTCCCTACACCTTTGAAGGCAATGCCTCTACCTAGTACTTTGCCCAACAACCCCACACCATCGTGTCATGGGATAGATTCGAGTCCTGTTTCCTTGAGAAATTCGGAGACGACAAATCTCCTGAAGTCCTGGTCATGGAACTCTCTAGTTTAAAGATGAACCCCAAATAAAAGATAAAATACTTTAATCAAAGGTTCCTAACATTAAAGAATCGAATCCCCACAGACTCAATGCCTGCCGAAAATCTTATCGTCGCATACTACACAAAATCCTTACACCAAAACATAGCCATTTGGGTAAAAAGGTCCAAGAAAGACACATTGTTAGAAGCCTTCGAAGAGGCGAGTCAAATCGAGAAAGATATTCTCAGCCTAAAAGACAATATCTGTAACGAGCCAAAGACTACTTCATCCTCCAAGAAGAAATCGAAATTCTTCCTAGACCTCCGCAAAACAAAACTCAATCAGATAGTTCGAATCTAGAAAGCTTACAGAAGGTCATTCAAAAGTTGTCTAATCAGGTCATATATTTGAGAAGATCGGCTGAAGAAGCTTCTTCAAGCAAAGGGCCTTACAAAACCCCTTTTAGAAAGCCTTTTCCCACAAACCGGCCTAACTCAAATTATGAAGGCCTAAATCTAGAAAGCTTACAATTTGCTATTCAGACGATTCTAGAGGCACATGATAACTTGATTCCTCCCGAGATTCCTAAATATGTATCTGAACAAGAGATAGTGGAAGAGGACGAATCCTCTCCCAACATTTTCGGACATTTTTCGGATAGCATTTTTCAAGCTAATTTCGAAACAGTGCATCCTTATAATACCAGGAGCAAGACAACAAATAAATCTTCTTCTGAGATCGGAACTAATGCACCTCAAAAACAGTCTAAATCAATTGAAACTAAACAGAATTCAGCAACCCCAAGTTTAGAGTATGATTTGATTGAGGATCTCAAAAAACTTAGAGCTAATATTTCTGTTTACGAATTATTGAAATTCCCTTTTCTTCTGCAAAAGAGGCTGCAAAATATTGCAGAAAACAACAAAAACAACAATCTGAATAGCAACAAAGTTGCTGAAAACAACCCCAAAACACCTCAAAAGGTCTCCGTCAAAATGACGCTAGAGTCTTTTGATAAAAGAGACCTTGTTGTAAAAAGTGTAACAAATGTAGATAAACTAGTTTCAGGGGCTGCGACTAAAAAACAACAAACTTCTGCTGTTAATATTCGCAGAAATGTCCCACCCTTTTTTTTTACTTTTGAAATTTTTAATAGGAATGTACATAACTGTATGGTAGACTCAGGTGCATCGTCAAATGTAATGTCTTGGTCTGTCTACCAAATAATTAATGCCGAAGTTCAACCTTCCAGCCTGAAAACTATTCATCTTGATCGAACTAGTGTTAAAGTAATAGGTGAATTAAAAAATGTGATTATTAGATTATCATCTAATCCTAAAGTCCATCAAGTTATTGATATTATTGTCGTTGATATCCCCGAAGTATATGGCTTGTTTTTAAGTAGAGATTGGTCTGAACAACTACATGGTTATTTTGCAACAGATTGGTCTCACTTGTGGCTTCCCAAGAATGGAAAGCCTAACAAAATCAAGGTAAATCGTGAGCATTATATTAAGTTCATGGTAACCGATTTAAATGATCCTAATGAACCATTCACTGCTTCCGCCAATTCACCTGAAATACAGGGGATGGACACTTTTTTCTGCAATTTCATGGCTAAAGCTTCTACCATTACTGACCCGGAACAACAGTCCAAAATTATGACATGCACACAATCAACAACCTTCTCTCAGTGGTCACATGCACCTGACGAAAATCAAATCTGGTCTCTTTACTTCGATGGATCTAAATCTAAGGAAGGAGCTGGTGTAGGGTGCGTGCTCATTGATCCAGCAGGTAACAAAACTTTGATCGCTTGCCGGTTAGAATTTGAATGCACAAACAATACAGCTAAATACGAGGCACTCCTGCAAGGTCTCAGAAAATCACTAGATTTAAGGATTCAGAATTTGAGTGTCTTTGGTGATTCAAAAATTGTGGTTAGACAGGTAAAAAATTCTATCCACTGTTTATCTCTACACCTGAAAAGTTATCAGACTAAGGTATGGAATTTAATGAACAATTTTTTTGTGTTTAACATTAATTCTATTCCAAGATTGAATAATTCTGAGGTTGATTTGTTAGCTAATGTCACCTCAAATTTTTTCCCTGCAGAAGGCCTTTCTCCGAATGCGTTTTCCGTCGAGTTGTTGTTCAGACCATACGTCCTAGAAAACATCACAAATTGGAGAGTCTTCGATGACGATCAATAGATCATCAATTTTCTGCACATGGAAGAGACTTTCTAAGGCGCAGTTATCGACAAAGGTACCCACGATGAAAACCTTCACGATTTTAGGGTAATACCAGATCCAAGATCCCTGGAGTCTACATCGGATATGGTAAACTCTATCCCAAAATCTATGGTTAGATTAGAAAAATTTTATGATCTTCATGATAAATTCAGAAAATCAGTGAATTGTAAAACGAATAGTTCTTCCTTGACACATGAAAAAGTAAATTTAGGAACTAAAGATAACCCACAGTGCATCAATTTGGGGTTGGGATGTTATGAGAAAGAAAAGATAGCATTTATTAAGTTGTTTAATGAATTTAAAGATGTCTTTTCTTGGACATACGATGACCTAAAGACTTTTGATCCTAACATCATACAACACATTATTGCCATGAAACCCCAGACCCAACCTTTTCAACAGAAGTTAAGAAAGATGCACCCAAAACTTGAACCAACAGTCAAGAAAGAATTAAACAAACTCTTGAATGCTAAAATAATCTTCCTAGTAAGACATACACAGTGGGTCTCTAATCTTGTCCCTGTAAGGAAGAAGAGTGGTGAAATCTGACTATGTGTCGATTTTCGAAATTTAAACTAAGCGTCTGATAAAGACAACTACCCTGTTTCTCCCATGGAACAGATCCTTGAACAAGTATCTGGTTCTGAAATATTATCGTTGCTGGATGGTTTTTCAGGGTATAACCAAGTCCTTATGTCTCCCCCAGACTAGCTCAAAACCATTTTTTGTACTCCATGGGGTACCTACGCTTATAGGAAGATGCCCTTTGGGCTCATAAATTTCGTTGCCACCTTTTAGAGAGCGATGGATATCGCTTTCTGCGGCTTAATCAATCAATATGTAGTAGTTATATAGATGATGTCACTGTCTTCTCAAAGAATAAAGAATATCATCTAGCTCATCTAAGATTTGCTCTACAACGATGTCATAAGTACGATATTTCTTTAAATCCTAAAAAAATTGTCTTTGCAGTAGAACAAGGTAAGCTCCTTGGATTCATTATATCAAATGAAGGGATGATTATTGACCCTGAAAGGACCCAAGTCATTTCAAAACTGCCCCCTCCATCTTCTAAAAAGTCCATGCAATCTTTCTTAGGTCAGATAAACTTTGTTAGGAGGTTCGTCCCCAGCTTTTCAGAAATGGTTAGACCATTACAAAATTTAATAAAAAAGGATGTATAGTACCATTGGGGACCTTTAGAAAGTTAGACTTTTGACTCAATAAAAAAGGCTATAGTAGACACTTCTTCTCTAATGAGCCCTGATTTTTTGCGAGACTTCACTCTCTACACATTTGCCTCTGATCGATCTTATGCTGCTGTCCTAACCCAAAAGAATGCTGAAAACAACGAAGTCCCAATTGCCTTTATGAGATCATCCTTTAAGGGAGTAGAACTTAATTACCCAACAATAGATCAACAGGCTTATGCTGTTTTTAAAGCAGTAAAACACTTTCGATCTTATCTATTGAAATCTAGGATGAAAATCATTGTCCCTTACCCTGCTGTCAGAAATTTGTTAGTAGAACTGGGTGAAAAAAGGGCAAACTGGTTCACATATTTACACGAATACGACATAGAAATTACCCCAGCACAAATTGTTAGAGGCCAAGGTTTATGTAAATTGGTTGTTGATTCAACTATAGGACAACAAAATGAAATTGATATGTTAATTCAAGATCAGCACAATCAAAATCAAATCTATTGTGCACAAAACCTTACTAGTCCTTGGTATGACAACATCAAGTTTTATCTTATACATGGATCAGCTCCCCGTCACCTTGATCCAAAAAAGAGGAGAGAACTGAGATTAAAATCTTCTTCTTTTCAGTTGGTAAACGATATTTTGTTTCACCAAAATTTTGATGGAATACTTATGCGCTGTCTAGAAAAAGATGAAGCAGAAAAAGTCTTATTGGAATTACATGCAGGGGAAGTTGGTGGGCATTTCAGTGGAGACACCACTGCCCACAAAGTATTAAGAGAAGGTTATTACTGAACTACTCTTTTCAAAGACGCCCATGCCTTATTCCGCAAGTGTGTAACCTGTCAAAAGGCATCTGGACGAGTACAGAAACCAACATTCCCGCTGCAACCCGTCTCGGTATATTTCTCTTTCCAAAAATGGGGCCTCGATATTATAGGCCCAATCAACCCTACATCCTCATAGCAACATAAATACATCATAACAACCACAGATTATTTCACCAGATGGCCCGAGGCTGGGCCATTAAAAGTTGTAAACACCAGCCAGGTAATATCCTTCCCGAATTCAAATATTATCACTCATTTCGGTATTCCTGAATGCCTAGTATTTGATAATGCTTCCTATTTTTCATCTCTCGAAATGAGTGAATTCGCTTTAGAAAAAGGAATAAAATTAAAATACTCTGCCATCTATTACCCTCAAGGCAATGGTTTGGCAGAATCAACTAATAAAAACCTGATCAAGATCATCAAGAGAACGGTCTCCGAAAACCACAAAAACTGGCATAATGCACTATTTAATGCAATCTGGGATGATGGGGTGAGTCCTAAAACTGTTGTTGGTAATTACCCCTTTTTTCTCATTTACGACAGGGAAGCGATTCTTCCACTGCATGTCCTTCTTCCATCTCTGCAGTTATCGCAGAAGGTGCAAGAAGAAGACTGTTCTTCCTTGAAAAGTCAGATTAACGCTTTGCTAAAGTTAGAAGAAGTGAGGACTCAAGAAAAACAAAAATTGGATCAAAATCAACTCATTGTGAAAACCTGGTTTGATTCCAATTCTGCCTCAGACAGAAATTTTGAGGTAGGTGATCTTGTAATTAAATGGGACAAACCTCATGAGGGAAAAGGAGAGCATACCAAGTTTCAAAACCTGTGGTTGGGACCATTTTTAATTGCTGAAAAACTAGGTCCTAGTTCTTTCCGCCTCCATAATTTAGAGGGACAACCAGACACCTTTCCAGTGAATGACCAAGCTCTCAAAAGGTATTTTACCTGACGACTCTCCAATACACCTTCTGTACATATTTTCCTGTTTGAATTTGTTTGCTTTCCAATTTTTTCTTTGCTGTTTTTTTTTGTTTTCATTTTAGTTCATCGGTCCTTTTGAGTCAAACGTCCCTGTATTACAGTATAGCTCAGACAAAGAGAAACATAATGCTTCATCTCGAAAATAGTTGTCAAAGGCTGTCGAGAACATCTATTGCTGTCCTTCTCTGAAATTGTAGGCTGGTTAAAGGTGTCATTTGTCTGAAAGTCGATTCCTTGGTTTCAATCTGCACTTGAAAGTATTCAAGAATATCTTTAAAAAGTCTCTTTACGTCGTCCCTGCTCTTTAAGAAAGAAACTCAATGATGTCTCCATGTCCTTGAAAATTAGTTCTATCAATGAACTATTTTTCAGATCTTGATGAAGGTTTGCTAGAAAAATTTAAAGGCCTGTGGAAATATTAAGTTGAGTTGAAAAACTGGAATTTTGTCACCCCGCTCTATTGAATATCTTTAAAACTATATCAGAATGTGAATAAAATCTCAGAGAGCTATGGGAAGTGTTTGTAAACCCACCGGGACACTGAACAGGTCTGCTGGCAGCGGGTAAATGCATGCATGACACCAAGATAACTTCGTCGGGGTACTGAACAAGCCCGCTGGCAGTGAAGCGATGTCAGGTAAAAGAAAATTCTCAAGTATAAACCTTGTGTTGGCCATAAGCATCCTTCATTCTGATTTGAAATTTCTTGGGTAGGATACAAACGTGAGAGTGGGTTAATTGACATCCCTGTCAAGGCTATGGACGCCTTCTGGCAGCAGTGGCCCTGTCAATAGTATTGGAGATTTTAACTCAACATCGTGGCTTTCTTTTGTTAAGTTTGTCACCAGATTTCATTCTTTTAAACGAAAGGTATCTGAAACTTGGCTGCGTCTTGTTCTTTTTAAAGATGTTCAAATAACCTTGCATATTTTCTTCGATTTGAAGTTTTTTAGAATTCTCTAACCCGAACTAGTTCGTATTACAGAGATAACTGCTTCTCCTAGCATGTCGCCATTGTTGGTAGCTCAAAATATTTTTGACTTTTGATATCAATTAATTGATCTACATAGCTGCCTAACTGGATTCATTTGTTTTTATTACTCTTCACGATGCAATTTTCGAAACAATAGTTGTAAGTTGTCACTTTTTCCTATTATTATCTTTCATGCTTCGTTCATGACTGGAAGCATGAATACGAAGCATGGAAAATTTGTGACTGTGTTACCTTTTTGTTCTAAAATGTCATCAAAAGAAACTTGTTCATACAGTTTATTAATGAAGTTGGTTCCTTGCCATGAAGAGTTACTCTCTTTGTTTCGATCCTTTCAACATCAAACATGCTTAGAGATTGATGGTTACATGAATCAAAGGACCCCCACATTTGATTTTTGATATGGTTTTGTTTGGTTTTTGGCATTACATTTCTTTTGATAAGTCTTGGATTTTCGACTCACCCAAACTTTGTGATAGAACCCACGACACGTGCACTCATTTTTCATTTTAATGTTTTGGTCCTAGACTCGTACTAGATGCAAAGGTGGCATTATGATGTGCATGCAAACATCATTCCCGACACTTCCCTTGGGGTTTTCAAACCCTCTTTGCATTCGTTTCAATAATCACCCATCAAATCGTTATGAATTTATGATCATACACCATTCACTGTTGGAATGTCACGGGCTGGGGTTATGGATCTGGATTGTCTTTGCAAACCCTCTTTGTGTGCTGTGTCTGATTCATTACCCTTTCATCCATCATGGCTCATGTTGTGAGAGTTGAACCAAATGGCCTTCAAACTCTGCTCTTATACGATGATGCCAAAGAATATTTGGAGAGAAGTGGTTGGCTCGTTTTCATTAGGAAGTTTTAGGGTTTCAATTTACAGGTTGCCCAAGAATTCTCTTTCTTCTTTGATGGTTGTAGAGAGAAGGTTGGTGATGTGCAATTGGAGGTTACCGAGGAGTTCCTGAGTCAAGCTACAGGGCTACCAGCAAGCGGTCAAAGGTGGTTTAAAAATGAAAAAGTGGAAGAAGTTCCTTGGACCCTGCTGTTTACATCTCGCAAAATTGTAGGGTGTGATAAAGGTATGCCCATTTCCTTCCTAAAATCTCAGTGGCATGATTTTCTCGCCGTGGTAAAACAATTTTTTACCTATGAGGGACGTTTTGGGCTTGTGTTTTTGTACTATTTGCGTCTGCTTATGATTTTTATGGGTTTCGCTTTGAATATGTCGTATTACTTACTAAGGAGTCTTTATAAAATGGGTAAGAGATACAAAAAACAATGGTCAGACTCTAGCATTTTTCATCACGACCTAGTTAAAATCCTGCTCATACATCAATTAGAGTCAGAGAATGATAGCTGGGATTCGTTCCTAACCTGAAATGGCTATGGTAACCCTGATATGGGGGAGGTAGATAAACTCATAGTTGAGGAAACCCTTGTCCACCCGACAACATCCATCTCACCTCCCCAGACCTGTGTCTCTCCCCCTAATAGTGAACCCTTGATCGATCCAAAGGTCATTGAACAAGCCTGTCAACAGATTACACTTCCAAACGATTGTGTTGAAAATGTAAAGAAACCTACAGGAAAGAGATCTAAGGGAAATATTGATATCAATTTTAAAAACAAAAGAGCTGGAATGCTAATTTCTAGGAGACTTCGTAACAAGTTGAGTTCTCATCTGAGTTCAATCAGTATGATTGAAGTTCACGAAAGCTCAGACTCTGAAATCAAGAGGTTCCTCGCTGCAGAATACTTTCCATCATTCAAGCCACACCTTGATCGGCCCTACAATTTTGTTGACAATTTACCTCCCTGTCTTAAAAATAATCCAGAGTTTCCTGGTGTCAAATTAATTAATGAATCCATTGTCTGTATGGAGGGTGCTCTGGTTCACAACCAAGTTTGTTCCCATGCAACCGTTGCACAGTCAAATTGTGAAGTCTGTCTATCATGGATCGATACATATTATACTGATATCCCTATCCTACAGTCACGGGTTAAGGCTTTAAAGGATCAGATCGATGTTTTAACAAGCGAAAACCATAGACTCGAATCTGTTATTCAAGGCAAAGAAAAACGCATAAAGACAGCAGGCAATGTATTATTTAAAAACGTGGAGGCTGCAACAACCATTGTGAATTCCAAGGTTTCTTGATACGATTTGATTTCATTAGTTGGAGGTATGATTCTTCATTTTAAAATAGGATTATATTGTTAAAATTAGGTTGCTTTATTTTACAATTAATTGGATTTCATTTACTATAATAACTAGCTACAGAATCACAAGATTCTGTAGCCAGTTATGTTAAGTCGAATTGTGTAAAGTAGTGGTTGAAAATGTATCTAAAATCTTCCTATTTTCCTTTTCTTTCAGGATATTCAACAATCCATATCTGAGGCATCCTTGAGACCTTACAGTCATATCATTGATGCATTCTGTATGAACAACAATGAACTGTTATTAGTTTTGGAGGATTTAGTAGGATCAGGGTGGTTGGATCCCCCTTTATTTTTGAAATAAATATTTGATCTCAGGAATAGAAACAATTATCTTTCCTTAGGCCTTTTTAAACCTATCATTTTTGTAAACAAAGGCATCTTAGCCTAGGGCTTATTGTGAACAGTTTATACTCAAATTTAGACATAACAAATATTTACTTTATGCTTTAGTCATCTGTGAATGTTGTTATGATCTATAGTTTGTTTATCTTGGTAATTGAATGAATGCAGATAGCTTTCATCTTCGCATATTGTTTTGGTTGTCAAGATAGTTTTTCTTCATGGTTCATGATTTTATGCTTCAGTTTTATCAAAACAATTGAATGATATTTCAATTCGTGTTATGAGGTTTATCTTAAATATGTCGATTGATTAAATGCAAGCTATAACTGTAGGATTTATCTCATGTGTTATCGCTTGTGATCTATTATATCACTATAATTATTTGGCGTCCTGTTGTTTTATCAATTGAATACACCAGTCAATGCACATTTTAGCTTTTTTACCAAATAGTGTGAAGATGCACAGTAGATTTATCTTGTGGATGGACTGATGCACGATTTACGCAAACAGTTGGATGCATATTCTTCAAATGATTAATAGGTTAGTCTATTCTTTTATTTCATTTGCTTGCTTATTATAGAAGTTTTTTATATATAGTATAATTTTCACTATCTATATCTTTCTGTTTAATTAAGTAGTTTAATATTTGATCTTATGAATGCATACAAACAAGAAAACAAACCAAAAAAAAACAAATATTATTTTCACTTTCTTTATTACTGTCATTAAAAGAAACGTTTTACATTCGACTTTTATGAGTTCAGATTAAAACTTGTGATTTATACATATTGTATATATGGTAAATAGAACTACTATATAAATATTATTTAGGTAAACTGTATATATATTTAGATGTACATATATATATATATTTCAATGATTATTATTTAGTAATTTATTGCATTTCTTTTAGTTATTTTTCGCTTCCCTTAGGACTTTAGATTGCCCAACGGAGCCATTAAACCCGTCAGAGTGAATTAATCCAAACGACTTGGGTTAATTAGACAACCCCAGACCAGATTCACTCTTCCAGTTGACGAGCGGTCAATTTTGCCCGTCAACAGGGTGTTACATCCCCTCCCCCTTATTTTGGCATTGTCCTCAGTGCATATACAAAATAGAGATCAAAATCTCAAATTTATTCAAAAAGATGAGGGTACTTTGCCTGCATGGCATCTTCATTCTCCCAAGTAGCATCTTTAGGACCGTAGCAGGTCCACTGAACTTTTACCATCTCTATAACGCGATTCTGGAGAATTTTTACCTTTCTGTCCAATACACGTACTGGTTGAACCTGAAAATCTCCCTCTGTCTCTACCTGAATCAGATGAAAATCAATAACATGGTTAGGATCATGTACATATTTCTTTAGTAAAGATACATGAAATACATTATGCACATTTATGGTAGGGATGAATTTAGGGGATAAATTTCGCTCATGGGCTAATTTTCCATGGTTTTTCCCAAAAAAGATTCACTATTCTAAAAATGATTCGCCCAAATTCTACAGGAAAAAAATATTTTACCTTAAAAAACGCCAAAATTTTATACAAACTATATAAAATCGTTAGAAATTGGAATATTTTTACAAAAATATCACCAAACATTTTGTAGTTGGCATATGTAGGATTGTAAGATTCACTAAGGATTCTAAGTTTAAAAATAAATTTACATCCTTAAAATCATCCCTGATTTATGGAAGCAAGTAATGCAAGCATGTATGCAACTGGCCCTATTCTGTCCAATATTTCAAATGGACCACAAAATCTGGCTGCCAACTTTGTACAACTACCCAATTTCAAAGAGCTTTTCTTGGGCTTCACTTTCAAAAGTACATGCTCCCTGGATACTTTAAATTCTCTAGATGTCCTGTTCTTGTCTACATAAAATTTCTGTCTATCCCGAGCTACCTTTAAATTCTACTTGATCTTGACCACCTGGTCGTCCATGTCCTTGAGCAACTCCAGCCCAAGTACCACTCTATCTGCTAGGTTGTCCCAACTTATTGGAGTATCGCATTTCCTACCATACAAGGCTTCAAATGGGCTCATTCTCAATGAAGCTTGATACCCATTATTATATGCAAATGCTACCAATTGTAAGTAATCTTCCCACTTAGATGGCTTATCCATCACATACATTCTCAGTATGTCTTCGATTATTCGATTGACTCTCTCTGTTTGCCCATCTATATGGGGATGATATGTTGTGCTAAAGTTTAGATTTGTGCCAAAACCTTTAAACAATCCCCTCTATAAATTGGAGGTAAACTTTGTATCTCTGTCCGAGACAATTGTCCTAGGTATCCCATGCAACCTAGAAATTTCCTTCATGAAAATTTTTGCAATATTAACCACTTTATGCGTTGTCTTCATAAGCACAAAATTAGCAGCCTTTGTTAATTTGTCAACCACCACCATGATTGAATCATGTTGCTTATTCGTTATGGGAAATCCTGTGATGAAATCCATGGTGATCACTTCCCATTTCTTCTCTAGAATTGGCAATGGCTGCAGCAAAGCCACTAGGTGCCTATGCTCAGCCTTCACCTTTTGACATTCCATACATTGAGCGATGTAATCAACAACATCCTTCTTCATTCTCGGCCAAAAGAACTGGCTTCTTACTACTGTAATTGTTTTCCGGTAACTGGGATGTCCAACATAAGGAACATCATGCATTTCCTTTAGTACCAAATTCCCCAGTTCTCCGGAACTAGGAACATAGATTCTATTTTTGTGCATGAGTAATCCATCTTCCTTTATCTCATACTCCTTTATTTTCTTCTGTACATTTCCTTGCTGTAAGTTTTCCTTTACCTGTAGGTAATGTTGATTTGTAACAAGACCATCTAAAATTCTTCTCTTCAAGTCCGATTGATGCATACTTACAACAGTAGCATGCATGAGATGCACTCTCCTACTAAGTGCATCGACAAATTTATTATTCTTCCCCTTGATATGCTTGATATCAAAGTCATACTCACTTAAAAATTCCAGCCATCTTGTTTGCCTGACATTCAAGGTCGGTTTTTCAAAAAGATACTTCAGGCCAATGTGGTCTGTTCTTAATTCGAATTTCTTCCCCATGAGATAATGCCTCCACATCCTCAAGGCATGAACAATGGCAACAAGTTCCAAGTCATGCGTGGCATAGTTCCTCTCATGTTCCTTAAGCTTTATGGACTCATATCCAATGACATGTCCATTTTGTGTGAGGAATCCCCCAAGTCCTTCCTTACAGGCGTCTGTGCATACCACAAAAATTTCATTTGGGTTAGCAATATTTAACACAGGTGCACTATTAAGTAATTCCTTCAATAGATTAAAATTATTTTCACACTTGAGTGTCCATTCAAATTTAGTTCCCTTCTTTTGCAAAGAAGTGATGGGATGAGAAATCCTAGAGAACCCTACTATGAAGCTGTTGTAGTAGCCAGCTAATCCCATAAAATATTTGACGTCTGACACATTCTTGGGTGTTGGCCATCCTCTAATGGCTTCAATCTTCTCTGGATCTACTACTATGCCCTGCTCTGAAATAATGTGTCCCAAGTAATGGATCTACTTTTGATAGAAATAACACTTACTCAACTTGGCATACAACTGATGTTCTCTCACTACTTGCAATACCAATCTTAAGTGATGTTCATGCTCTTCTTCAGTCTTAGAATAGATAAGTATGTCATCCAAGAATACTATGACAAACTTGTCCAAATAATTTCTGAATATTCCATTCATCAAGCACATGAAGATAGTTGGTGCATTGGTTAGTCCAAATGGCACCATGACAAATTCATAATGCCCATACCTGGTCCTAAAGGTTGTCTTATGAATGTCTTCTTCCTTGATTCTTACCTAATGGTATCCTTTCCACAGGTCAATTTTTGAAAATATCTTTGCTCGTCTTAGTTGATCAAAGGGGTCATCAATTCAGGGTAGAGGATACTTTTTCTTTATAGTGTACTTGTTTAGTTGTCGAAATTCAATACACAGCCTCAAGTTTCCATCCTTCTTTTTGACAAAAAGTACTGGTGCTCCCCAAGGTGAAACACTTGGACATATGTACCCTTTCTTCAACAGTTCCTCCAGCTGCATTTGTAATTCTTTTAACTCTGGTGTGCTCATTCTGTAAGGTGTTTTTGAAACTGGGGAAACTCCTGGCACTAAGTCAATGGGGAAATCTACCTCTCTCCTTGGTGGCAATCTGAGTATTTCTTGGAATACATCTTCAAATTCCTGTAGCACCAAGAAATCTTCAAGGCTTGGCCCCTTTTTATTATCTGGCTCTTCCACATGAGATGCATACAATTGACATCCTTTTTTAAAACATATTTTCAGTTGTAAGGCTGAAATATCCCTCATAGAGATGGGTATTGGAACTCCTTTCACAATGCTATGTTTTCCATTTCCATCAATACATGTAAATGTCTTGTTATGACAATCTAGGAAAGCATGATGCTTGTCCAACCAATTAATTTCAATCAGAATATCATAAGACCCCAATAGTATGATATTTAAATCAATACTAGTATTCATGCCATTAAGACTTATGGAACAACTTCTGACCATATCATAGATTGTTCTTTTGGTTCCAGTGGCTAACTGAACCAAGCTTGCTTTTCCAAGTTTTCTTTTCTCCAAATGTAATCTATCCACTATATTAGGATCAATGTAGCAATGTCTTGCTCCTGAATCAATCAAAATAGCAACATGTTGATTTATGATCTTACCTTACACCTCGATCATATTGGACTGGTACTCTGCTTGTCGATCATTTAAAGCTGCATAGATTCTTCCCATATCTTTGACTGTTGTAGCCTCTTGGATGTTGTGCACAGTCTTCACTTTGTCCTTTCTGTGTGGTCAATCCTTGTACAAGTGATCTTCCTTGCATCCCCAACATTGTATCAGTGGTCTTCCCCTTTTTACCAAGGATTATTCCTTCTTGGAATCTCCCTTAGCATACTGATCATGATGATTTCTATTAGGCTCATTCCTATTGAAGGGAGGTTTGAATCCTTTCCTCCTCTGATCAGACTTCACATTTTTCTTGTCATTCCAAGATTTATGCATGGAATCTCTTCCCTGGCCTTGCTCATACAGGTATTTAGCCTTCCTGATGGCCTCCGTCAAGGTCTTGGGTTAATCATACTTGATCTTTTTCTTATAAAAGGTTGGCAGTCCACTTAGAAACCTCTCTATTTTCACTTTCTCATCACCAATGAACCTGACATACTTTAACAATCCAAAGAAATTCTTCTCATACTCTGCCATCGTCATTCTTCCTAACCTAAGTTCAAAGAACTCCTGCATTTTCTTGTCATAGAAATTCTCTGAGAGGTACTCCTTCTGGAAGTACTTATTGAATTGTTTCCAAGTGATCCTACTTTCATTAACATGTTCCACTTGCTTCAGTTCGTCCCACCACATTGCAACTTTCCCGTGTAAATGGTAGGTGGCAATCTTGGCTTCCAAATTTGATGAATAGTTATGCAACTGAAAATATCTCCTGAGCCCGAGCAACCATGCTTCAACATCATCTTCCCTTTCTCTTTCACCCCCAAATGAAGGTGGATTGATCTTCCTTAGATATCCTTGCAAACTATCTACCTCTTGTTTCCTTCTTTCATGTCTGATAGTAGACACCCCTAGATTGCTTACGAGATCTTTTGATGCATAAAAATTTCTTTTTGAGTAAGGAGGTGGGTGGTGTCCACGAGCTTTGCTGACACTTCTGGAATAACCAGCTCTTCCATGATCATCCCTTATTTCATGGCACCTACCTTCTTCCTCTTGTATTGAGTTTGATCCCTTATTATTTTGCCTCTACAAAACTCGAGAATTTATCTGAATCTTCTCTCTCATCAGTCTCTCGTTTTCTGCTTTGTAGCTATGCACTTCCATTTTCAGGCTTCTTACCGTTTCTATTAACGTTTCCTACTCTCATTTTACCTTGTGTCCATTGGACTCTATCTCTGCATTACCAACTCTGGTAGTCTAGCCTTCGGCCTCCTTATCATGACTGGAGGCTCCCTTTCCTTCTTCCATTTCCTCAATATGCATCCTGAGATGATGTGCTTAAGCCCCTTAATTCTGCAAAATGTGCAAGCGACCATTTTGTTAGATTTATGCATATGATAAAAAAAATTACCAAACCATGCTACAGGTCTCCTTCTCTTTTTTTTTTTCATGGAGATCATATCCCCATTCTCTGAAAATAACAGTGTCCTGTTATCCTTGGCTAACACAGAGTTTCACCCTACGCAGGCGCTTCCTTCAAACCAACTTCTGAGGTGACCATGACTAGAAACTGTGGCTAAATCCTTCCTTAGAACTTTTCTGTCTCGAAGGCAACCAATTTGGTCCTTATCCCTCCTTGCCTTAGCTCTCAATATGCATATGACCATGGCCATGACCCGACTCTTATTTGAAAAAGCGCTTGTCTAGAGCTTCAGGACTTCAGAACTTTCAGCCAGGACCAGATCAACGACCCTCGTCCTCTTTCACGATCAACGATCGAGATCCACTTCAGGACTCCGTGCTTCTAGAGTCTCAAATTTTCTCACTTGCCTCCTCCTAGAACACTTTTACCTGGAGTTCATGATCTGCCGATGGGTGTCCCCCCTCAGATCAATGACTGTGAATCCTTCGGCTCTTCGGGCTTCGGAAGTTTCAAACTTCCCTCCTACACTTTCTCCTAGAGTGCTTTCACCTGAAGTCAATGATCCTTCGACGTGTGTCCTCTGGAATCAATGATCAATATGTACTCCGGCCTTTGGGAGTTTTCTACCCAACGCAACCTGTCACATATTTCCCTTCTGGAGTTCCAAATCTCCGGACTGCACGATCTATCGCCACATGGTGAAATGATGGAAGCAGAAACGTGGCCCAATCAGGTGGGTGACACATGTCACATTCTAATCGACCTTTCAATATTCCAAATTCTCAAATCTTACTGACACGTGGCACACATCCCATGTGTCCATGTCATCCCAAGTGATGTCCACAAGCCATGTCACTTCATAATTCAAGGGTCCACATCACATCCAGGTGACGTCATCGTGCCCCACCACTTTGGCTATTCGGGCTTCGGGACTTTGGGAGTTTTCATACTAAAACACTTCCAATTCTCCCAAACTCCAAATTCTTGAACATGCCAATTTGTCGCCATGCGTCCTCCTGGATCGGACGACCAAGATTCACTTCGGGTCTTCACCCGAAGTCCACGGATCTACACCACGTGTCCTCCTTAATCTGACAGTGGAGGCTTACTTCGGGTCTTCGGACTTTGAAAATATCAGATTTCAAAACTTATCTAGCCCCACTGGCTTTTATCCAAATCCCTGGATCTGGTGATGCGTAGCTCATAGCGGATCGATGACTGAGATCCTTTCGGGTCTTCGGGTTTCGAGAATCTCAAACTTCAAATTGTCTGGGCCCACTGGCTTTTATCTGAAGCCTTGGATCTGGTGACGCATGGATCTCGACAGATCGACGACCGAGATCCTTTCGGGTCTTTGTACTTTGGAGAACTCAACTCTCAACCTTCGCTTTCCCCGGAAGTGCATGGATTTCTACCACGTGTCCTCCTGGATCGGATGACTGAGATTCACTTCAGATCTTTGGGGTCCGAAAATCTCAATTCTCAACTTCTCCTCCCGGAGTGCTTTCACCCAGAGCACACAATCGGTTGATGCGTGTCCTCCTACAGATCGACAATCCCTGGCTACTTATACTCTTCGGAGGTTCATTGCTCGAGTACCAACATGTCACATCACTACATGCCTTTCAAATTTCGGGGGCACGCATTGGCGGTTTGGAATAACCCACTTTTCACCCTGTAATTCTCTTGATGCTAACACGTAACCCCTTGGGGAAACCATGGTTTGGATTACGGGATTGCCTTGGGAAATTATCTCACGTGCAACTTTGTTCCCCGCAATGTTTTCTGTCCATTGATCTCACTCTCTAATGGGATCTGATGGCTGTGACCTTAGCCCTTGCTTCCTTTTCATCGGACAACCCTTGTTCACATGTCCTCTGATCCAACGATCCCAGATCTCTCTTGATCATATAGTCGCGATCACTCCCGAATTCAAAGGGGGATGGTAACGATCCTTCAAACCCATTACAATGGATCTCTGACGTTCTATCTCCTACTTAGATTCTGCAATTCCATTCCTCCTGATCTTTTCAACTTCACGGTCAGAGTTCAATCTCGACCACGAGACTCTGACCAATAGACCCAGCCCATACTGACTCATTGTTTCAACTAGAGGCTCTGATACCAATCTGTAACATACCCAGCCACCGACAGGCCAAGGTATGCTACCTGCAAGCCCACCCTTGGACTTATTTCTCTTATCAATACCCTTTTAAAATATAAGGATGCATAAAATAAAAGATTTAATCGACATGCACAACAGTAATCAGCAAGCATGCAAAGTATAAAGATTCAACTAAACGATAATTAAATACAAAATGGAAATAACATTCATATACATGTAAATGATACCATAACAGAGAACACTTATCTTTATATAAGGCGACACCAACTGGTTATAGACCAAGGACGTTCCACCCAACCGTAGACACCACTGCTCCAAATCTCAACAATAGTGTCACCCCCAAGCTAGGGCTATGAATCCACAAGGATGGTTCCCGAGTGTACTTGGGTTCCCAAACCAGTCAACTCTCAATCTCTCACAGGTTTCCCAGCACCCACAAAAATCCAAGTACCCAAATCTCTTCTACCCAGCCTGTACCGCCCAAGAGAATGGACCTCCACCCTTCTCTTCCACGCAGTCCCTCATGCAACCCTTCTCCTTATTTTACAGGGCCTTTAGCATAGCTGGTCCAGAATCTCCTTATTTTCTGCTGAAGTGGCCCTGTTTGACCAGCGTTGACCAGACACCTAGAAGGCTCAGATCTCGAAGATGATAGGTAATCATCCATCCTTGTACATCAAGGATTGCGACCCAAGTCTCAGATTTCACCCAGCTATCCTGCAAGTACATGAACCTAGGAGCAATTACGAGATTTTGTCAAATCCTGTAATTTCTGATAAATTTTCAATTTTAATGCCAAAAATTTGAAAACTCAATTCTTAAGCTAAAGAATGATAAATGTACCTTGAATAAGCTATTTTATGGAAAATATGGAATGAAATGGAGGCAAAATGGATGGTTTTGGAGGCAAAAGTATAGTTTATAGAGTAAAAGGAAGCATAAAAATGTACTCAACATCTCCCCCAAGAGGAAGACTTTGCATGTCCTCATGCACAAAAACAAAATGTTCTTGAACCTCTGTCAATGATTTTCTACCACCTCTGCTGCTTGCAATAATGTCTCCACATTAACCTGAGCTATATGAAGAGCTTTCATTCTTTGATATTTTTCTTTATATGCCTTCTTCTGTTGAAACCATTTATAGACCTGTTTGGAGATTAATTTGTTTTTCTTTTGAAGCTTCTTATTCTGTTTCTTCAAGGTGTCATTCTCTTCCTTTGTTTTATGGATTTGAGTCCTTAACATTTCATTCTCTGTTTTTATGTACCTTTCCAGGACTTCAATTTCCTTGATCTTTCTCTTCATTTTCTTCATTTTCTTGTTTTTCTTATCAATTTCTGATGTGGACCCACCAGCCACTTCTTCTATTTGTTCTACTGCCTGTGGAGTTTGAGTTTCTTCTTTCATATCTTTAATTAATTGTTCCACATATTTTCTCATTTGCTCATATGTGGAAGTTTCTTGTTCTTCAAAATCATCATTTTCCAATGATTGTGCCTCCAGAGTCTGAATGTGTGCATACTGTGCTTGTTTTGCTTCATCATCACTTTCTTGTATTTGTCATTTTTGAACTTGTTGGTGTTTCCTTGATTTTCTTTCATATGTGGTAAAAATCTTGTCTTTTTCCTCAAATTCTTTCTCCCTTTTCACCATGCTTCTTGTTCTTCTCCTCCCCATA
>JZKD02S1871616.1:569650-583755 GCA_000966675.3 Picea glauca
ATACCCCCTTCAGATCCATAAAATATGAACAAATCCCAAGAAAATCTAAAACTGTCCATGATTTTAGGCTAAAACAGGGTATTTTCTGCTGAAGTGGCCCTGTTTGACCAGCATTAACCAGACACCTGGAAGGCTCAGATATCGAAGATGATAGGTAATCATCCTTCCTTGTACATCAAGGATCACAACCCAAGTCTCAGATTTCGCCCAGCTATCCTGCAAGTACACGAACCTAGGAGCAATTACGTGATTTAGTCAAATCCTGTAATTTCTGATAAATTTTCAATTTTAATGCCAAAAATTCGAAAACTCAATTCTTAAGCTAAAAAATGATAAATGTACCTTGCATAAGCTGTTTTATGGAAAATATGGAATGAAATGGAGGCAAAATGGATGGTTTTGGAGGCAAAAGTATAGTTTATAGAGTAAAAAGGAAGCATAAAAATGTACTCAACATACACCATGGCCTTTTCCGTCAGAATAATATCCTCCTACAAACTAATTCATAAAGGGGTGTAAGGGAATCAACATTGAGGAAGATGCTTCCGAAGAGAAAGTGGCATGACAAGGGTTACTCATGTGAGGATATATGTTTCCCCCAGACGAAGAAAATTCTTGAAGGGGGTTGCCAATACTATAAAATTGACTCCCCCCGGTTGAAATACTAGAGGATAGATGGAGGTACGCCATGGGAAAAGAATTCGTAGGAACCGACATAGTGGAAGAAGGATAGATGGATGGAATGTAATAGGTAGAATGACTTCCCATTTGAGCCCTTTCTCCTAGAAAAGTGAAGCTAGTATTGGATTCATAGGAAGGAAGATTCCAACCTCCTACCGTAAGAGTTGGTTGAGGGATATGACTCCCACCAAACGAAAAGAGAGAAAAAGGAGGCATAATGCCCCAAGACCCAAAACTAGGATTCACATAAGGAGACAAGATAGAGGATGGCAAGTACGAAGACATGTCTGGCATACCATGAGAAAAATGATTAAAGGCCCAAGGTATTGGTTGAGTATCATGATTCGGCATACCACTCGAAAATACAAAAAGGATTTGTCTCCATGGAATAAGAAAAGGCCATGGGCTAGGTAACGATAAATGAGGGAGTCATTGGGGCTCCACTAACCATAGAAATTAAAAATCATGATGCAATACAAAATCCTAAGGCCAACTAATAATCAGAGAGAACACCAACAAAGGAAAAAAGGCCAATGCACACAAACAAGATATAGTGGTTGAAAAGGGGCCTCCCTCACTAGAGTAGGTATGTCTCACCCAAGAGGGTCCTGAGACTCCCTTCAAAAGATTAGAGGTATCATAATTAGTTATAAGGTCCCTCATGGGCATAACAACCAGTTGGTCAGATCCCCCCGGAGAGGTAATCCTCCATAAAGGTTGTGTGTTGTCCGAACCTTATCTGACCCAGGGTACCTGCCAAATAACCCCTACAAGTAACCTATGTGGTACCTATGTCAAGCAACTAAGCCACCATGATATAACCGATGCGCAGATGGACAGTCGTAAGTCGGGTCTACCATATGGATAGGGTAGAAAAGCCTGAAATCTCGAAAGCACTACCTCTCACAGAGGTAAAGGTACTAGAAAAACCCCCATATATGAATAAATCCCCAGAAATATCTCTGATGCCAAGAACGTATTGGGGGAATATCCCCTCAACCAACTTCACATGACCTCATGCTTAACTCCGGTGTAAGCAGAGCCTCCTGACGTCACCAATTATACAATGGATTTCACCACTCCCTTAGTCAGACACATGTGTTGAATTTAATAGCCTTGGAGAAGTTTACTCACAAAATCCTATTCCAAGGCTCTAAATCTTAAGCTAGTTTGTGCACCCTCAAAAATAAAAACGTTTCTAATTAATTTTAAATTTATCAGCGTTACTTTTAGTGGTTTTTCTTACTCAAAAAGGTGCGGTCATGAAATTGATGATGTTATGACTCAACAAGTAAAATAAATGAATATGAATAAAATGAAAAGTCCTAACTTCAATTCCCAATAAATGATAATCTTTTCAAAATACAACTTTCAATTTAATTCTGCAATTTCAAATAAGATGCAATATTTTCATACATGTACTAAGATCAATGATAAGAACCCAAAAGATCAAATGCAAACAATGCAAAATGTATATTTTTTGTATTTTCAATATAAAAGAATGAAAATGAAAGGATTGAACAACAATTTGATATAAAGAATCTACTATATGTAAAAAATGACAAACCAAGTAGTATATCAAAAAGCAAACACCCAGCCCAAGATGCAAGGACAACCAATGAAAAGGATGATGAGAAAGAAAAACTGCTTGAAAATTCAACCAAAGAAAGGTTTCCTATCACTCTGCAAGCACTTAATAGTCATGACAGATGTTGGAGTTACTTCACACACACCTATGATTTATTTTTACTAAGTTTTTTCCTTATTTATTAGTCATTATTTAGTCTCATATATTTTAGGAAGAATATTCATCTAGGGAGAACATTCTCTTTAGTTTTCACTTCAGTTTGATCAATTGAGTGGAGTCTAGATGCTACATTGGTATTGTCACCATGCAACATTAGGATCATGAACAACTAATTCTCATTTTCCTTGGGATCATCACTAGACTAGCGTATTACCCATGATTCCCTTATCTCCTCCTCACTTCACTCTGTTTCAGTCAGTTAACTGAAGACTGATAGACTAGTTAACTCAGCTAGGTTGTATTTCACTCCCACAACTGCCTGAAAGACTAGACTAGGTGGAAGTTTACTCTTGTAATTGATGGTGTGTGTCTAGATCACTCTCGACCACCACTATAGCGCATTGGCTTCTCCTTTAGTGCGCATTAGTTGAGTTATACAGAGTATATCATGTGTAAATTATCATTCATTCATTTGGTTAATGAGAATTCTTCCATTCTTTCTCTCTTGCTTCTTCTTTCTCAAATTATCTCTGCAAATGTGTGTGTTATTTTCTAGATAGATCTATTATGTGCAGGATCAACACATTTACATGGTATCAGAGCCGACAGACTGCTAAGAAAAAGAAACATCGTATTATTTTTGTAGGTACCAAAGCTTGAAGACAACGGAAAAATGGAATTCCCCAAAGAATTCATTCTTACACCTTACAATTACTTTGCATGCAAGGAGAGAATAATCATGCATCTTCAAAGCAGAGGATTCTACAGGTTAACCATGAACACAAAAACATAACCAACATCATCCATAGAAAAATCCAAGTATCTAAATCGAATGGATTAAGCATTCGGAAAAATTTGTAGTCTCATCTCTCCCGATCTCCCTTTTCACATATATTCGTCTAAAACCCCCAATGAATATTGGACCACCATGGAAGGGATCTTTGGAAAATAGGATGAGATGAGGGGAAACATGATTGAGGTGGAATTTCTCACGTTGGATCCAAAAAGCTTCGACAATCTCTAAGATTTCTTTAGAAAATTTAAGGATTTACTAACGCAACTCAAGGCTTGCAGGGTTGATAAATGTAAGGAGGAGAAACAAATAGTTCTCACCATTCTCTCCAAACTTGGTCTTGAATTCTCAGTGTTCATATCCACATTCCATTCAGTCAAATTTTCCTCTGGAGCCACCTGGAAGATTCCTTCTCTTGAGGAATTTATCGAATCCCTGACACAAGAGTAGACCAAGCTCATCAACATGGGAAAAATGAAAGGCCCAAAGGTGCATGCACTTACTGTGAAATATGGAAACGGTCATAAAAATCATAAATATAAAGATAAATATAAAATCAAAGCACATGCAAATCCAAAGAAGGAAGGGTACTCAAAACCCTTCACCGATGCCTCCGGATCGAAAGGTGGAAAAGGAAGAAAAGGGGAGAAATGCACATACCGCCATAAAGGATTCTATCCAAAATCCACATGCATGCAGAAAAAAATAGATCTAATGACTCAAATACTTCAGCAAAATAACCTTAGAGATCGCATCCCCAAGGGTGCCAAGAAGAAGAAGCCAGAAGATCAGAATCCCAAGAAAGGCAATTCTAGCCATGTCTTGATTTCCATCAACTCCTCTCTTGATGCTTGGATCATAGATTCAGGAGAATCACATCACATGGATTCCATAAAAGCAGTCTATTCTTCATTGGATGCATGCAAACATCCTCCTATTCTGATGGGGGACAACTCTCCAGTCGAGGTCATCGACAAAGGAAGGATTGAAGTCACCAACGGAAGCTTCGAGAATGTGTTGCATGTTCCCAAACTTTATGTCAATCTTCTCTTCATGTATCAGATGAAAAATTCTAGCATCGGAAAGAAATTCATATTCACATCTGATGCAGTGGACATCTATGACATGCAAACCAATTCTAGGGTTTCTATCGGTGAGGTAAATCATCAATCTAGATTGTACACATTTTTTGAATTTATTGAACCAGATTCTGCGTTACTGCTTACCCATGTTGATGAAAGCAATAGGATATGGCACGAAAAGTTTGGGCATTTGAATTTTAGATACATGAAAAAACTTAGCAAGCAAGGATTGGTTGATGGTCTACCAGACATCCATTTCTCTAAAGGAATCTTTGAGGGTTGTGTTCTTGGAAAACACCCTCAAGAGAAATTCAACAAAGGAAAGACTCAGAGAGATTCCTCTCCTATAGATATGATCCATAGTGACCTCATGGGCCCTTTTCCGCGTCCATAAATCAACAAAGCAAGGTATGTGCTCATTTTTGTTGATGATTTCTCACGTTTCACATGGATTTACTTTCTCAGGCAAAAATCAGAGGTCTTTCAACACCTCAAAGATTTCAAAGCCCTTGTTGAGACACAGTCCGAAAAGAAAATAAAATTCTTCCGAACTGATAATGGGGGAGAGTATGTCAACCATGAGATCCAAAATATTTGTCATGAGGCAAGGATTCATTTGCAGCATATAGTTCCCTATACTCCACAACAAAACGAAGTTGTTAAGTAGAAAAATCGATCTCTAAAAGAGATGGAATCTTGCATGCTACATGCAAAGTCACTTCCACAAAGATGATGGGACAAAGCACTTAACTGTGCAACCTACATCCAAAATAGATCTCCCCATAGATCTATCAAGGATAAGACCCCCTACGAGGCTTGGAGAAACCTCAAAATTGAAGTGACCCACTTTCACATTTTTGGTTCACGTGCATGGGCCTAGATTCCCTCTGAAAAGAGGAAGGAACTTGATCCACAGATAACATAGTGTATCTTTGTTGGATACCCCGACATTGTGAAGGGATACATACTTATTTATCTTTCTTTAGACAAACTCATCATTGAGCGAAGTTTCCAATTCGAGGAAAGTGTCTCGCATGTACCTCAGCAGTCACATGCAGACACCTTTTTTCTTCCACCTGTCATAGATGATGAGCATGAACATGCCAACTCTTCTTCAGATGAGAGTTCTGATTCAAAGGATTCAGATGATCCAGATACATAGTCAGTACAGTCATATGGACATTCAGTGCATGCAGATGCATATGTAGAGCCATAGCTGAGGCCCAAGTGGGCTCAGACTACTCTTCAGGATGCAGGGGATCTTGTTGGGGATCCAACTGATACTAGGAGGACTCGATCTGATTTTTAGGAGCCTCATATTGAACTTAATTCCACTGAACCATTAAAACCCAAGCATCTTTTCTTGGTTCAGTCTTCAGATCCACGGTCTTATGGCGAGGCTGCTAGAAATCCATTTTTGGAATCTGCCATGCAGAAGGATTACAATTCCCTCTTCCAGAACCAGACTTGGGATCTGGCTCCCATTCCTTCTGGAAGGAAACTTGTCAGGTGCAGATGGGTCTACATGACTAAGAGCGCAGCAGACGGACAAATTAACAGATACAAATCTAGGCTTGTTGCCAAAGGCTTTCAACAGGTGCATGACATTGACTATGATGAGACCTTTGCTCCAATAGAGAAGATGGATTCCATATGTTTGGAACTTGCCATTGCGGCAACCAAGGGATGGGAAGTCCATCATATGTATGTGAAGAATGCATTTCTTCATGACGATCTCTCCGAGGATATCTATATGGAGAAGCCCTGGGGATTTATGCAGGATTCATCTTTGGTCTGTCAACTGAAGAAATATCTTTATGGCCTCAAGCATGCTCTAAGGGCATGGTCTACCAAGATGGACTCCTACCTATTGTCACATAACTTTGTACATTATAAATCAGACCCGAATGTTTACATGATCAGGATGATTGATTCACTTCTACTCTTAATTATTTATGTTGATGATTTGTTGATCATCGGTTGCTCGACTTCAACGATTGCTATAGTCAAGAGGATTCTACATGACAGGTTCTTGATGACGAACATGGGTCTACTACACTTCTTAATTGTACTCGAGATAAATCAGGATGCATCAAGAATCAAAATGTCTCAGTCCAAGTATGCACGAGATCTCCTTGAGAGATTTCACATGACAAACTGCAAATCTACTCTGAATCCTTTCCTATCAGGAGTCAAACTTGAGGATGGTGGGGACACTTCACTGGTTGAAAGAACACTATACAAACAACTAGTGGGGATCTTGTTGTATCTCACACACTCCAAAACAAAACTCTCCTATGCAGTTGGTGCAATTTCCAAGTTCATGCAGGAGCCTCATGAGCTACATTGGAAGGCTGCAAAGTGTATCCTTCGATACGTATAGGGCACCATCACCTTTGGGATTCATTATGAAACAAACTCTACATTGGATCTCATTGGGTTCACTGATTCTGATTGGGTTGGCGATAAAAATGATCACAATTCCACATCTAGTTACTCAGTAAGTCTTGGTTCTGGGCCTATCTGTTGGTCGAGCAAGAAGCAGGCTGCTATTTCTCTATCTTCAACCGAGGTGGAGTACATAGGGGTAGTTAACACAACCATTCAATCTATGTGGCTACAACATTTTCTTATTGAGTTGGGCATTCAGTTTCATCAGCCGATAGTCATCTGGTGTGACAACCAGAGCACTCTGAAGTTCTGCTGAGATCCAGTTTAGAGGCAGTGGATGAAGCACATCAAGATCCACATGCACTACATCCAAGACTTAGTACACGAGGGGATCATCGACTAGTAGTTCTATCCTTTGACAGAACAAATTGCATACATCTTCACCAAGACCTTCACTGAGCATGAGTTCCATTCTCTGCGAAGTCATCTTGTAGTGAAGGACACAATTGCCTAACAACTGCCATTTCTTCGTTTTACATACATTGTACCTTGAAGGGGGGGTTTTCCCTCTTTCCTCACTTTATTTCAGAGTATATTTTGTATTTGGGTACCTAACATGGCCTCGTTGCCAGGACTCATTGTTTATTTTCACCATAGTGATGTTCAGGGGGGGTGTTGTAGTTACTTCACACACACCTAGAATTTCTTTTTCCTAAGGTTTTTCCTTGTTTATTAGCCATTATTCAGTCTCATATATTTTAGGAAGATTATTCCTCTAGGGAGAATATTCTCTTCATTTTTCACTTGAGTTTGATCATTTGAATGGAGTCTAGATGCTACATTGGTATTGTCACCATGAAACACTGGAATCATCACCAACTAATGTGCATTTTCCTTGGGATCATCACCAGAGTAGAGCATTACCCATGATTCCTTGATCTCCTCCTCACTTCACTTTATTTCAGTCAGTTAATTGAATATTGATAGACTAGTTAACTCAACTAGGTGGCAGTTCACTCCCGCAACTGCCCGAGAGACTCTATGTGGCAGTTTACTCCCGTAACTACAGGTGTGTGTCCAGATCACTCTATACGACCACTATGGCACATTAGCTTCTCCTCCAATTCACATTGGTTGATTTATACAGAGTATTTCATGTGTAAATTATCATTTATTCATTTGGTTAATGATAATTCTTCCATTCTTTCTCTCTTACTTTTTCTTTCTCAATTTCTCTCTACAAATGTGTGTGTTATTTTCTAGCTAGATCTATTATGTGTTGGTTCAACACATTTACAACAGAGACCTAACAAGACTCAACAACCATCAAAACTTACCCAACAAGCATCAAACTCAACAATCAAGCAAGAAAGGATTATGCACACCATTGTTAAGGAGAAAACCGTGTATGTACGCTCCCTACAGAACGACAACTCACGTATGTACGCGTCTGTCAGGAAAAAACGACGTATATGTATTGAAACATTGTCGGTTTAAGGATAATGCCAAGAAACTCAGACTCAAAATGAACAAAATATGTCAAGAATTCAAACGACAAGAAACTCAAGATAAACGAGAATAATCAAAGGAGAAAAACACTCCAAAGCCCGAAAACAAGATTCCCTCCCTAGCATGGTCACCAATTCTGTTACGAGAAAAATCACTCTATGGCATGGAGTAAACCACAACAGACGGAAATGAGTGCATAAATCAACTCTATTCTCAAGCATGATATATAAACAAGTATGCTAACAAGGCAAGGTAAAGAGCCTACCTCATCCAGACGTTTGATGAAGTCCACTGTTGAGCACTTGACTCAAAGCAATACACCTGCAACTTGTACTCAACAACCAAGATACTCAAGCATATGTTGATAATATATAAAGTTAGCACATATAATAGCATAATCCATCAATATTCATAACAAATATGCCCATGGAATAACAATTCAAATATTTGCAAGACATTAATTGGATGAGAAAAGAGTATTTCTATTCAAATGTAATCAACAGAAGTGTATGAATAAAAAAATTCCATGTCGGCACGTTCAGAATCGAGAAACTAAGTCCCTTCCAGCTGGGCCTCCACCACTTCAATCCTCCACCAAAGGCAAGCTCATATAAGAGAGACAATGAGGTTCTCCATCAAATAGGGAAGATCTTGGGGACTGAACAATGTTTTCATACTTAAAAGAACAAAGGGATGCAAACTTAATATGAAGTGAATAATTTATCTAGAGTAACTTTGATCTCAAAGTTGAATTCTTCTCCTCTTTTCCACAGCTTGGATATGGCCCATTTATATCCTTCAAATGGAACTGAAGGGCCGAGTCGGAACGTTTCCAGTATATGGAAGGTCAAGGATCATGGATCTCGTGACATGACATGGAAACCCGACACCATTTTTTAATTTTGAGCACAAAACCCGATGTACACGGGTTGTATTGGTGCAACCTGCGTATATGCATGATGTATAGTTGTTAGGGTGCGTATATGTGGAAAAACACAATTTTTAGCTCTGGGAATTGAAAAAAGGGACTTCAATTCTGCATAAGAAAATGGAAAAGGCCTTCTGAGCAAGTTTTCATAGGGTGAGGAAAATATTTCTATAACATATACACATATGAAAGTTTACATCACAATACATATAAAATAAAATTATGCACTTTCAGAACTCCAACAACAGTTCTAACCATAATCACTTATTCATCTCAACTTGTCAACCCAAGCAATGCACCATTCATTTGTAAGGGATAACCCAAGGGATATATCATTCATTTATCAAGGCTAACCCAAGTAATGAACCATTATTTTATCAAGGTCCCCAATTTAGTAGGATAAGACTCTGAGATGTGGTTCCATATCTCTAGAGACTTAAAATGGAATTTTTCATTCTACTCTTCTCGCATGTTTTCTTCATGCTCCCATGTAGCATCTTCAAGATTGTAGCAGGTCCATTGAAACTTTACCATCGCCATCGATTTGTTCCTAAGAAATTTGACTTTCCATTCCAGGATGCGTACTGGTTCCACCCAGAAATCCCCTTCATGCTCCATCTAGATCACATTCCAATCAATTATGCGGTTAGGGTCAGACACATATTTATTTAATAATGATACATGAAATACATTATGCACTCTCATGGATGCAGAGAATTCTATCATATATGCAATCGACCTATCTTTTCTAATATTTAAAAAGGACCATAATATCTCACTGCCAGCTTCAGGAAACTTCCTAATCTTAGCGAACTTATTTTTTCCTTCACTTTTAAGAATACGTGTTCTCCCACTTTGAAATCCATAAAAAATCTATCCTTTTCAGCATATCTTTTCTTCCTCTCCTGGGAAAATTTTAAATTCTACTTTATCTTTTCCATCTACTCTTCCATTTCCTTTAACAATATGGCCCAACAACTACTCTGTCTACTGGATTATCCCAACTCACTGGTGTGTTATATTTTGTTCCATACAATTCTTCAAATGGACTCATTTAAAATGAGGCTTGATACCCATTATTGCAGAAAATTAAAATAAGTGGATATAATCCTCCCACTTTGATTGTTGGTCCATCACATACATTTTGAGCATGTTCTTAATGATTCTATTATTTCTCTCTGTTTTCCCATCCGACTCTGGATAATATGTTGTACTAAGATTTAGATTTTCCCCAAAACCTTTGAACAAACCCTTCCAAAAATTAGATGTGAACTTTTCATCTCTATCTGAAACTATTTCCTTAGGCACTCCATGTGTCCTATCAATTTCATATATATATCTGCAATATTTGTTTCCTTGTGTGTAGTCTTCATTGGAATAAAATGTGATGCCCTAGTCAGTTTATCCACCACCACCATGATGGAATCATGTTGCTTCACTGTTCTGTGAAGCTTCGTAATAAAATCCATTGTAACGAATTCTTACTTCCTTTCCAGGATGGGAAATGCCTGTACTAAACCTACTGGATGTCTATGCTAAGTCTTCACTTTTTGGCATTCTAGACATATGGCTATGTAATTAGCCACTTTCTTCATTCTTGGCCAAAAGTATTGGCTTCTTACCGCTGCAATTGTCTTATGATATCCTGGGTGTCCAACATATGACACATTGTGCATTTCCTTCAACACTGATGTTTTCATCTCATTAGAATTCAACACATACACTTTTCCTTTGTATACAAGAATCCCATCTTCTTTCAACTCATAATAAATAAATTTCTCCTGAAAATTACCCTGCTATAATGTTTCTTTTATTTTTATATATTTCTTAGCTAAATTTTTTGTTGCAATAATATTATCTTTCAGATCAGTCATGTACATGTTTATGGTTGCAATATGCACTTCATGGTCTCTCCTAATTAGTGCATCAACCACTTGATTTTCTTTTCTTTTTATATGCTTAATTTCAGAGTCATATTCGCTAAGGAATTCGAGCCTTCTAGTTTGTCTCGCATTTATTGTTGGCTTTCCAAACAAATGTTTCAAACCACAATGGTCTATTCTTAGCTCAAATGTATTATCCATGAGGTAGTGCTTCCACATTTTTAAAACATGTCCAATTGTTGATAATTCTAGATCATGGGTAGTGTAATTCTTTTCATGCTCCTTCAATTTTCTGGACTCATAGCATATCACATGATCTTTTGTATGGAGGACTCCACTGATCCCTTCCTTACATGCATCAATGCACACAACAAAATCTTTATCTGAATTTGAAATCTTCAAGACTGGCGCACTTGTCAATATTTCCTTCAGTTTTCAAAAGATCTAACTTGGAAGTCCATTCGAACTTCACTCCCTTCTTTTGTAAAGAAGTGATTGGGCTTGCAATCTTTGAAAAAACTTTTATGAATCTTCAGTAATAGCTGTTATCCACAAATTTGGTCATTGTGATGATGTCATGATGATATTATGATAATGGAAAATCAATCTCTTTACCAAGATTACTTTCCTGAGAAAAGTTACAATTGTCTTCTTCCAGAATTCACAGTTTGGAACATGTTCGCAGGCTGCTTATATATTCACCTGCGAGAATGCCTGTTTCTCGCAGGCTGCTTTAAGATGGGGTGCAAAATTCTCGCACTGTACTCATGGTTAGGGTGAGAACATGCTTTTAAAGGAGAAAAAGATAAAGATCTCGAACCTTCTAGAAGGGAATCTTCTAGAAGGGTGAGTTGGCTTTCGAGTGGTTATTCAAGTACTGGCATTCCAGATATCTTGGGATCATTCCCTATCCAAGTAACTAAAATATCTCTTCCTATATATTGAGGAGATTGCTCATGGAAAGGGTTAAGTTGAGAAAGCAGCAAGTTAGCAAGAGATTGATTAGAGAATCAGTGCAAGACTATATGGAGGATTGATGCTACATCAGCAAGAGACAACAACAAAGTCATCAAAGTAGTTGATTTTCTTCATGCATGAGCAAATGTGTGTGTCAGAGATAGAAGCCATCGAAAGGAGACCTATGAAATCAAGGCTCAGGTTGTAAGTTTCACTTTCAATTAATTGAATACAACAATATGTTCCTTTCCCATAAAGATGATGTCACTTTTATTACATAATTCCTTGATCATATGTATAGATTAGTCATTGAATAAGTTAATCTGCCTTTACTTTGATTGGTTCTCTTTGTTGTGATCTGGACGGGATGAGAGTATCAGAACAAAGCTTGGAACAATAGAGATCTAAGGAAAGCGTTCATAAGGTATGTCCACAATCCTTATCTCTTAGTTCATTCAATAGGCTAGATCTAGGGAAAGTGTCGTATTCTGTCCTATTTTGTTCTAGATACCAGGTGGATCTAGGGAGATCGGTTAGTGTCCGCACCTACGGATTTATCCCATAACAAAATTGGCGACTCCACTGGGGATCAATCCCTTTTTCTTTTTGGTTTCTGAACTTTCTGTGGCCATTTGGTCTGTTGGCATTTTTCTTTTGATTTGTCTGTCTCTGAGTCCTCAGGATACCCTGAGAGACCTTCTGGGTCTATAAGCCAAATTTATTTTTACTTGCTTTTTCAAAATTTTCATTAGTTTCAGGCATTCTCGCACTGTGCCCATTTGCAACCTGCGAGAACCTTGAAAGTTCGCACTCTGCATATACATTTCAGTGCGGATAGTTCGCATGCTGCATCAAAGTGGCCTACGAGAACTCTAGTTTCTCGCACAGTGTTCCACACTGGTCTGCGAACAGTTTTTTGAAATTTTTGAATTCAAGTTTTGACTCTGTCAATAGCTCATATATGTTGATTTAAACCTCTTTGGCTTGTTGAATCAGTGACTTACATATCTTTTGCTATAATTGGCTTGCTGGAACTGATCTAGGCTTTCTAGGTGTTTTCTTGCCTTTGAAACTTGACTTTCATTTCTTAGCTCTTCTTGGCATTTTTCGTTCTCTCTTACTTCTGGAGTTGGGTGTATCCGACTGGCTGAGAACCAGGGATTGGTTGAGAGTCGAGTGTTTGGTGTTTCTCTAGTACTTGTTGGTTCGAAAGGACAAAATGTTTCATTTACATTGAGAAGCTCCTTGGTTTGCTTTTGTTTTTACTTGCATTGAAAGTTTTGGATTGGGTTATTTGCTTGAATATTTATAATTTGTTTTTCTTTTTCTCATTATTTAGAGTTCTTCTTGGAAAGTGAACTGCATGTTTTCTTTCAAGTTTAGTTTTTGCTTCTTGTGAGAACATTGAAAATCAAAGTTTTAAGAGTATTGAAGTTTTGAAAAAGACATATGGAACTTATTCATTGATATATGATTGTTTGCATTGGAATCTGAAAGGAAATTGAACATTGTCTTTGCATTATAGTATTAAGATTGATTCGGAAATTGTTCTCTCTCTCCCATAACTAGGATTCATCGAATAAACAGAATTATATTTCATCATATCCTTGCATTATTTGGGTCAGAGTTATACATCACGAGTTTCATTTCCATTGCCTTTGAGTAAACAACAGCCTGTAAAAACATTACGTAATATTAAAATCGATCTAGTAACACTTTCTAGGGCTCTTTTACACCAATAGTTAGCTAGGCTAGTGCTTTGGAGTAGGAAGAGAGACACACTCTCCAAAAGCTCAAAAACACACAATAGTATCTTGAGTTAGGGAGTGTCAAATTCCATTGGCAACATATTGTCCTGGGAAGCCCTTCTAGCACAAGGGTCAAGCATTAGGTCGCATTGGTGTTGGCAGAGATACTAACCTGCTTTGTTGACATCAGTGTAAAGATTGCACGTATTACGGGGATCACTCTGAGGTATACCCACAATTATGAGTGGAAGCCTTTGAGTTGGTTTCGGGTTAGATACCCTGCCCTTGCGTGTGGATCAGACTGACGACTGTTTCCCCAGGCAGTACTGTTGTTTGTGGTGACCTTAGTTGCTTATCTCTCTAGGTTCTTACCCAAGGTGACTGTG
>JZKD02S1871616.1:591457-629161 GCA_000966675.3 Picea glauca
GATTTCCCTCGCACTTGTTAACGATATACATCAATGACCGGTAATCAAGTGGTTTCTACCATGTTCGACTTCGACACATGTAATCACATGGTCAGATTCGTACTTTGGGCAACGATATTGAAGACCCTGGATATTATCTTTGTGATCCAGGGTGCGATGGAGTGTGTATATTTTGCGACACATAGATCCACTGTGTATGTTTCGTGGCTATGTCGTCTTGACTGAAAATTTGTTGCACAGATCCACAGTGTATTCCGGTGGTTGTGCTATATAATGATGGCATGGATCCACAGTGTATGATTGGTGGCCATGATCTTGTTCTATGATGTCATCAGTATATGATCTGAGTACGGGAATGCCTACCTCGGATTTGATATATATGATATTCTGCTGATGCTTGGATGTTTACAGGTCTCTGATTAGATGCACTTTTGGTTCTTGACACACACATGCAGCTTACAAAGTCTATCGACTGTCACTGGTTCCGTTCTCAGACTTTGGGGGGAATTCTATTATCCACAAATTTGGTCATTGTGATGATTTCATGATGATATTATGATAATGGAAAATCAAGCTCTTTACCAAGAATACTTTCCTGAGAAAATTTACAATTGTCTTCTTCCAGAATTCACAGTTTGGAACATGTTCGCAAGCTGCTTATATATTCACCTGCGAGAATGCCTGTTTCTCGCAGGCTGCTTTAAGATGGGGTGCAAACTTCTCACACTGTACTCATGGTTAGGGTGCGAACATGCTTTTAAAGGAGAAAAAGATAAAGATCTCGAACCTTCTAGAAGGGAATCTTCTAGAAGGGTGAGTTGGCTTTCAAGTGGTTATTCAAGTACTGGCATTCCAGATATCTTGGGATCATTCCCTATCCAAGTAACTAAACTATCTCTTCCTATATATTGAGGAGATTGCTCATGGAAAGGGTTAAGTTGAGAAAGCAACAAGTTATCAAGAGATTGATTAGAGAATCAGTGCAAGACTGTATGGAGGACTGATGCTACAGCAGCAAGAGACAACAACAAGGTCATCAAAGTAGTTGATTTTCTTCATGCATGAGCAAATATGTGTGTCAAAGATAGAAGCCATCGAAAGGAGACCTATGACATCAAGGCTCAGGTTGTAAGTTTCACTTTCAATTAATTGAATACAACAATATGTTCCTTTCCCATAAAGATGATGTCACTTTTATTACATAATTCCTTGATCATATGTATAGATTAGTCATTGAATAAGTTAATCCGCCTTTACTTCGATTGGTTCGCTTTGTTGTGATCTGGACGGGACGAGAGTATCGGAGCAAATATTGGAACAACAAATATCTAAGGAAAGCGTTCATAAGGTATGTCCACAACCCTTATCTCTTAGTTCATTCAATAAGCTAGATCTAGGGAAAGTGTCGTATTCTGTCCTATTTTGTTCTAGATACCAGGTGGATCTAGGGAGATCGGTTAGTGTCCACACCTACGGATTTATCCCATAACAATAGCCAAAAAGACCCATGAATGATCTAACCTCCGTGAAATTTCTTGGCATTGGTCATCCTCTAATGGCCTTTATCTTCTCAGGATCAACTTCTATCCCCTCTGCTGAAATTATATGACCCAAGTAATGAATCTTCTTTTGATAAAAGATACACTTACTTAGATTATCATACAATTTATTCTCTCTTAAAACTTGAAAAACCATTCTTAAATGTTTCTCATGTTCCTCTTCTAACTTATATTAGACACGTATATCATCTAGGAAGACAATTACAAACTTATCTCAGTATTCCCTGAACACTCTATTCATCATACACACAAAAACAACTAGGGCATTTGATAGTACAAATGGCACTATCGTGAATTCATAATTCCCATATCTTGTTCTAAATGATGTCTTTCTTATTTCTTCTTCCTTTATCCTTACTTGATGATAACTTAATCTTAAGTCAATCTTGGAAAATATTCTTGCACCTTTCAGCTGATCAAATAAATCATCAATTCTTGACAAAGGGTACTTGTTCTTTATGGTGACCTTATTCAACTATTTGAAATCAATACACAACCTTAAGGTCCCATCTTTCTTCTTTACAAAGAGCATGGGGTCTCTCCCAAGGTAACACACTTGGGCGTATATACCCCTTCTTTAGAAACTCTTCAAGCTACATCTGCAACTCTTTCGATTCTAGTGTGCCCATTTTGTAAGATGTCTTGGACACTGGGGAAGCTCCCGACACTAAATCAATTAAGAAATCAATGTCTCTCTTTGGTGGAAATCCTGAGATTTCTCTAAAAACATATTCAAAATCCTTTAAGATCGGATGGTATTCATTGCTTGCCACTTTATCTTTGGTTGCCTCTTCCACATGGGATGCAAAAAATATGACATCCCTTCTTAAAAATCTTCTTCAATTGCATAGCTAAAATCTCTCTAACAACTACAACTCTTGGAATGCCTTTAACTTTGCCATGCTTCCTGTTATAATATTCTATATTACATATGCATTCAATAAGAGATACATTAAGTAAAACATATCAAGACACACATACTAATGAATTATTTGTGGGAAGGTTAACCAAATGCATTCATATTCCTTCTTCAAGTGTATTTATACATAGGAGAAATGGTTGGAGCAGTTGCACCCGCTCTAACGAATATTTAGGTAGGTGAGTTTATCCTTTAATATACTTTATTACATGTACTACTACATATATTTTTATCTTCACTTATGTATGATAATTTATAATGTGTAATGTGTGATGACTATTACAAGGGCCTAAAAAGGCCTCCCAGCTCTGTAAATCCTTACTCGTCCTGAGCAAGTGTGCAACAATGTCCTGGATCTATACTCTTGCATAAGTATCCTTATTTTTCATCAACAGTGTGTACTGGTTTTCATAGGTAAAGCAATTGTAACAGTCGTGATCTGTATAGGGATATCCATGTATACACGGTTTACTATGACTAGATTCCAATGGCTCTTAGTGATTGCATATCACATATCCTCACTCCTCGATCTCCATGTTTCCAACATTCTTTTCCAGTTGAAGGGTTCCTATTGCTACCTGCAACCAACTACAAAGTCTACTCCTCACAAGAACTACTGAGGTGCTCTTTATGCTTGCTCTAGTGATTTCTTACTCTTGGAGGTTATTTTTATGGAATAGACGAGGGTCTGTGGTGTTGTTCCTGATATTACACTTAAGGTTCAAAGGGTAATTTCAAGGCATCATTAATATAAAGGAATGTTTAGAAAGGTGTTTTTTCTTTCGTTAGTTATATAAAAATTAATCCTCAAATGAAATTAATGAAAGAACATAACAGAGGTCATCTTTTGTCGTCTGAGTCGATTTATAAAATTAGATGATATGGGAGAAACTTACAAAACTATTAAACAAAATGAAGCATCAATACATGATGAATCTTACCTTGCTTACAGTAGAAGAAAATAAAGAATGCACCCTTGAAAGGATATAAGATACAGTTATCCAAGTAGCTCACAGGTCTTGTATTTACTAATAGAAAATGCAGAGGAAAAACTGCACGCTTATTAAACAACCAATAAAATGTGACTACAGTAGTAGTAGTACTAAATTGCAACCACTCACTTATCAAGGAATGACATAAACAAAAGCTAGAAATATGAGTTACAGGAGAAACACATAACTCAAACTACACAAAGGTTGGAATCTCAGTCTGCACTTGTATTAATTCTCACAAAAGGATAATTTCTCTATTACATTTGGCAAGAAGCAGTCTTTGTTAAGTCTTCAAAATATGTATTTATACAAAACTTTTCTCAACCCTAAGTGATTGGAATTCTCATAATTTCAAAAATAGTAAATATTACAATATGTCAAATTTGAAACACTTCATTTGAATCTTTTTTGTCTCTTCGATCGTTGGCAGAGACATTTATTCTTCTTATCCTCCAGCTCAGAAATAGCTGGATTCTAATCATGGCCTGTGTAAATAGTATGTACACATTGTCTCATTTGCTCCTAGATGTGCTGGCTTTTCCTAGCTCGACACACTGAACACATCTTCCTACGAACTGCACCACCAGCCTGGAAGGCTCTGTTGTATCATTAGCCTCAAAAGTATATAACTTCTTCTCTATGTGAGGTAGTCCATCTTCCATTATCCTAACTTATAAAGATATAGACTGCAGTCATAGACTAGGATTGACTATCCATCTATTTATTTGAGTAATGTCAACCTGTTTCAATTGCAGAAATTTGCCCCTGGCTTCTTCCATACTTGTCTTGAAATTAAGTTGATTTTTCGCTATATCAATTTTCCCTGGGGATTCAGAGATATTATCTCTTCCAATGTTCAGTGATTCTTTGTCAAGTGCATAAAATGCTTCTTCACAAGCTTTCTTCACCTCCCTGGCTAATATTTTACTTTCAATTATATTAGCCTCCCAGGTCTTAAGTATTATATCGCCTCGAGTTTGCTCCAAAAGAGACAACCTAAAGACCATGTCTACTTACTCTTTTGTTGATGACACAATTGCCTCCTAGAAAGTAGCTCGAGCTGCAATGGCCTCTCTCTCCTTTAAGAAAATGTTATTTAAATATTGCTCTACCACCCGATAATGGTTTTGGACAGCTTCTACTTTAGTCAAAAGCTTTTGTTGGGATGATCCCAGCTTCTCATGCACGTCTAATGCTTGGGCTTGGAAAGTTGATACATTCATTGTTGTGTTCTCGGTCAAATTTATTTTAGCCTGTAGTTTCTTGACCAACTCTCCCTGTTGACTGGCCAATTCTCTGCTTGCCTGCGAATTTTTATGCATCTCATCGAGGTTGATTTTAAGTTTTTGAATTTCCTGCCTATCATAAGCTCTGATCTGCTCAAAACCTTTATTCAGCTCACTTTGACACTCCGTTCCACAATCTTTACTTGATTTTTCAATTGGCTCACCAACAGATCCTTCTGCTTCAATTGTTCCTTTAGGTTCCCAACTAGATAATGATTTGTTGTGGCAAAAGATCCCAATGTGCGTGCCACTTCCATAGCGAAGTCTGCCTCTTCTAAGGCTTGTCCATCAAATACCATCCTATGTCTCTTGATAGTTGCACCCTCCTTTTGGTGCGTTTCTCTTTTTACCACAACCCTCCTCTTCTTTTTGAAGAAGATGCCAGAAGGGGGCATCTCTTCCACCAAAATAGGTGTAAGATCTTCTATGAATACTAATTTGGCACTCGAGTTCCCTCTACTAAACTGTAAAGGTGTGATAGATTGGATAGGGCTTCCTATCTCGGTGGATGGTTGTTTCCCGACTGTGTTAGTAGCTGATTTGTCTGGTGTGGATGATGGTTTTTCTTCTCCCTTTTTTATCAAGGCCTCAGTCTGAGCTTTAGCTTGATCACTTGGTGGATTTGTCAATGTGGTGTTCCCCTTCTAAGTTAAAACCTCAGTTTTCTCCAAATTTTCTTGAGCATCTTGTCCACTGGAGCTCCCTATTTCTAAACTCTGGGTCTCAATTTCTGTGTAGCTGGAGGTGTTGGGGTTTCCCCCTGCAAGAATTTAGGAAGGCTATTTCTTCGGTGCCTTTGAAAATTATAGAACTTAGCCAATTTGTCTGGAGCCAGAGTTTGGACTGGACTCAAAACTTCCTGATAGGATCTTGCTCCTTGGAATATCTCATCCTGTGGAGAATCTTCATGTTCGTATATTTTCAAATTGTAAAGAGCCATGTGATTTCCCACGATCCCATCAGGATCATGTTTCTTGAATTCAATATTTACAAGTTTGATTTCTTCCAGAGCTACGACCTCTACCTTAGAATGGCCGAAATCTAACAGTGAGAACATATCAATCTACAAGGGAAAGGCATGCCATACATTTTTCTGCACTGCCTTTAGTTCCTTACTGATTCCCCTGTTGTTCCTGAGTTTATACTTTAAGAAAGTAAAGTATACTGTCAAGGCATCCGTAAATGTTTAAAGGAATAACTTGATAAGAATTGAAAAGGAAGGGTGAAGCAGAATCAGTTTCTCAACTGTCTCTGTCTAGCTTCCTATTGTTCTTGGATGCTAATATCTCTCTCAATAGCAGCCCATGAACGTTCTAATTCGACCCGGTTAGTTGTTGTTTGCAGGATGGTATTAAATAGGTTCAAAGAAATACTGGTTTGATATTGAAGGCTAGGTTCAATGTTGGGTTGTCTGCTACTTGGAACAGTCATGGATGATAAGATTTTATTTTATCGTGAAAGAATTTAATCAAATGTTACTTGAAACTTTTAAGAGATGAGAATAAGAAAACACAATTTTGAAATTCAAAACACTAATATAAATACATTCGAGGCCGTTTCCTGGATTTGCAACAATTTTAGAATTATAAAATAACAAAGAAGTACTACAGAAAAATATGAGGCTTTAATCAAGAAAGAATCTCATATTTGTGACAGGTAATAAAAAAGGAAAATGAGGTTTCTAATGAAAAGTTAAGTATAAAGGTTCAAATGATTAACAGGTCTTAAAATCACTGATAGCAATTTCAGAGGAAAAACTGTAAATAATTTGATATCCAAATCAATCTGAACTATATACGAGATGTTTGCAGGTAAATTCAAATTGATTTATTCATTAGAAAAACATTGAACGAAAACACAATAAAGTATAGTAAACAGGGTTGAAGAACACATAGCTACAAATTGGCAGGATTCAGAATCTCGTCTGTAATGTATATTATGATGGATTGGAAAACTATTAATACAATCGGCTCTCTCCAAAAATCAAAAGCCCTTTCTCAGTCTTTAGAAAATATATTTATACATCTTCATACAAAAAATTTCTCTTTGGTGACTAACCAACTTCCTAATATTACAGTTACATATATGAATAATGTCAACCGTTTACATTTCCCTTTCTAATTTCTAATGATAAAAACATTTTAAAACAAAATGTTTTTACGCTTGTGTTGATGAAATTCATTTCTCCGCTTCGAGACACTGAACACATTTTCCCAAAAATTTCATAAAAGTTATGGGAGAAACTCGTATCTCATTTGCTTCAAACATAAAAAATATTTTCTGTAATTCAGGAAAACGATTTTCTATGATCTTCTCTATGAACTTAATAGTTTGCAACTTTAGGTTCAGTGTCACCATCCATTTGTTGATTTATGTGATATTGATTAATTTAATTTTTCAAATCTCTATCTTCATTTCCTCCAGCTCTTCTTTGAACCTTAGCTGGTGCTTGGCAATATTAATCTCCCCTAATAATCCCGGACATTCATCTGTTCTGATATTCAATGAATTTATTTCTAAGAGATCAAAAATTCCCTGGCAATCATCATTGACGTCTCTGGTTAATCTTTTATATTCGACCAAGACTGCTTCCCACACTTTAAGTATTATGTCCCCTTTAACCTGTTCAGAAATGGATAATTTCTGATTCCTTCCGACTTCTTCCTTTGTTGAGAGGGCTACTGCCTTTTGGAAAGTCGTTCTAGCTGCTTTCGCTTCCCTTTCCTTCTGGAAAATATTCTCCAAGGATTTATTGTCTCTTGAAAATAATTCTGGACTACTTCCAGATTCAAAAACACTTTCTGTTGTTCTTCCTCTATTTTCAAATATATCCCCAATGCTTGTGTCCTGAAAAATTCAAGTTCTACTACTTGGTTAGTAATAGAACTAATTTTATCTTGTAACTGTTTATTCTCTTCTCCCAGCTTTTGGACCTGTGCCTGAGTGAACTGTATTATTTGTTTTGCCTCCTCTAAGTCTTTTTTAATTTTCTGAATTTCTTGCATATCTTTTAGTCTAGCTTGTTCTAGACCCTTTTGTATTCCCCAACTGATATTTCTCTCATTTTATTTTAATTTGTCCTGTAACTGAATTATTGTTTGGTCTTTTTTTTCAAGCATGCTTGTTAAACTGCCAACATAATATATATTTGCTGATGCTATAGCACCCATCGTACCTGCTAACTCTGTAGCAAATTCTCCATCTATAATGACCCTATGTTTTTTAATCATCCCCTCTCCTCGTGGATGGATTTCCTGTTTCAAGATTTCTCTTCTCTTTTTACTGAAAAAGTAATCTGATCGAGGGATTTCATCCCTTGAAATTGGCTCTAGATCACTGACATACAAAACTCCTTCATGGGGGGTTCCATAAGTTGACTACAATAGGGTTAAGGAAGTGATAGGACTACCGAGCTCTGTTGATGTTGTTCCTCCTGTCTTTTCTGGAACATCCTTAAGAATTTATGGAGTTGTTTCCAGCTCTTTTCCCTTCTCTGTCTCTGACACTTTTGTTTGAGAACCCTCTGTGTCTTGGGAAGGTATCTCAGAATCCTTCATCTTTCCTTTGGTATTTGTTTTGTCCTGTGTATTAGCTTCAAACCCTAGAGAGGGCCCTTCCTGTTCTGGAGGTGGGGTCGAAACTTCACCCTGCAAACGCTTGGGCAGGCAACTTCACCTATGGCTCTGAAATGACGTGAATCCGGTCTGTGAGTCAGGTGGCATGGCCTGTACTCTGTTCAGTACTTCTTCATAGGATTTAACATCCTTAAATACATCATCATAAATAGATGTTTCATGTTCATACACCTTTAGATTACAATGTATAAAATGCCTACTTATTACTTGGTAGGGGTCATACTTTCTGTGCTCAATATCTACTAATTTCACTTCTTCTAATGATTCATCCTCTACCTTAGAATAGCCTAAATTTAATAAAGAAAATTTCCCAATATGAACAGGGAAAGATGGCCATGACTTGTTCTGAGTTGCTTTTAATTCTAATCCAACACCACCCTTTACCTCCCTGCACACCAATCTGTCCGGTAGGAATTTAGGGAGTGCATGAGGGGGAATGGAACAACCGTAAACCCTAATGTAGGGAAAATTCTCCTCAATAAACCAGTCAGCAATTGATTTAAGATTTTCTGTGATTGCATCAGAAATGCGAGGGGGTTCGCATCCAAAAAATATTCTATGCATTGGAATTATAATAAAATGACAAACCTCATAAAATGCATCCTTAGCATTTTCTTCCCAAAGGGTCGAGTGATATTTATGAATGGGTTCTAGACAGGAAATGTTCCAACTCCAATTCATTAATTGGAAAAGGAGTCACATAACAGATTGCATCCATAATGTATGAAGACATATAAAAGGTTGTTGGTTGTCCCTTTGATTTTGCTGCTTTGTAGTTTAAGATTTCTTGTGTTAGGTTATCTGACAAAATCTTATGCCAGTTAAAACCATTTCCTTCTGAAGCTTCTTCTAAAAAGGGCACCCAATCTGCATGAAAATGGCAAGGATCTTTTCTCCCGAAAAGTCTACATAACATAATGGCTACATATACCATGTATTCATTCAAGGATGTTGTATCATAAATCCCATGAGAATCAGCTCTAAACTTTGTTGGACACCTCGCCCATTCTCTAATCATATCCAGATATGTCCGGTCTGCCTCAATACATTCTTTTCTCTGAAACTCTGCTAAAAATTCAACATTAAAAGTATGTTTAGGATTTGGTGAGAGTTTATACATTACTTGTATGTGTTCTAGCCTGAATGAGCCGATGGTAGCTTCTTGGTCATTTAATATGCTCCTCATTGGGATAACGACCTTTTTCAGTGCCCAACTGATCATATCAGTGTATGCCATGAGCCACGAGCGTGCAATGATCTTATGAAGCTCTGACTCAGCTATGTCCCGCCAATGATTTTCAACATCAAGATGAGCATTCTCAAGATCGTATTCTAACAGTTCAGAGATTTGAGTACAATATTTAATGGAGTCTATAGTGTGTGGAGTCGTGTCGGAGATGATATCTCCTTCCTGTGCGTATTCATTCTTCTTCGGTGCCTTTTTCGGTGCCATGACTTTGAGTTTAATTGAAAACCCGTTACAGAGAATGGATGAACGAGCTCAGCTAAAAATGAAAACACAGACATTTAGATATTCATTTTGAATATATTTAAAAATGACAAGATTGACACAGCTGTCACGAATTTAAGGCTTTTAATGTAGAAGATATATTTCCGAGATACACATTTAATGTCTGTATTTAGGCGCCTTTGGGTTTTTAAATTAAAAGAGTCACTTACTTAATCGGAAAGCGAAACATGAATGAACACTTAAAAAGAATGATTATCATTAATCTTGTTTTTGAAAAAAGGTTAATTAGTGCTAAACATAGATTAAAGCTGAAAACTTTGCTTTTCGGGATTTCGGAAATCATGATGTCGAGAGGTATGTCGTCGATGAAAAACGATTTCCGAAATTGCGAAATTGTGAAATCGCGATGTTTTAATTAAGACTTAAAACGTTTTTAGCAAATTAATTAATTGAGATTAAACGTTTTCGGGATTTCAGGGATCATGATGTTAAGAAGTATGTTATCAATGAAATATGATCTCCGAAATCGTGAAATCGCGACGACTTTCTTTTTAAACAGGACTTAACTCATCGTAATTAACTAACTAATCACGATTAAGGCCATAACAGAATTAGTTTGATTTAACGCGAACTGTGGATCGGGGTTTCGTGATTCAGGATTTCAGGAAACATGATGAGAGGAGTTGTAATCTCACTGAACCGCGAATCCCGAAATTGCGACATGATTATCTTAACCCTTAACCTTTCATATAAGAGAATTAATTAATCCGTGTTTTAACTAAGACTTCAACGTTTCGGGAAATCGGGGATCGGGATTTCGCGATTCGATTTACATCGAAAAATTTGTTTGTAGTAAACCCCGAATCCTGAAAATTCTTTAAACTTAATTTTAAAATCGTTAGTTTAAAATTTAACACGATTTAAATAATTTCAAATAAAAAGCGTCGTGATTCTTATAATTCTTGTAAGCCTTTTTGCCTTTTATTATCCGAATAATTAAAAACTTTAAGAAAAAAGGTATCGTGTGCTTAGGATTGATAACAAAACTCGTGTTTTGTGAAAAGTCGAAACCCGAAAAATAAAAAATTAGGCCTTAGGGACAAAAATTTAAGAACTGTTTCAAAATAGGCTCCAACTGGGGGCCTCGTCTCCTTGTGGGACGAGGAGAACATGTAGACTTAGTTCCTTCATTGGGTTAATGGTGTCAAGGGTTTATCACTGATGAAGCTGCTAAGGGAGAGGAAAAAGAGATTTCATTTCAACTTTTGAAAATCTTTTCAAAATTTCTTATTTATTTTAAACTCAGTTGTAGTCTTCTTCATAATATTCTCCTTCTTGTCTGAAATTAAGTTAGTATTAAGATGATTAAAACAATCATAGGAAACACAACAGATTTGTGACTTTCGGCTTGCATCAATTGAAACAAAACTTATTTTTTTTTATTTTTTTATTTTTAAAATGGGGAGCCCTATCTAGACTTGGGATGAAGATCCGGTTTCAAAAAAACTAGTAACTAGAATAGAGTGGTATATAAGTATGACAACCTTACAGATACCTCAGATATTGCTTCACTGCCAATGGGCCTGTTCAGTACCCTGGTGAAGTTATCTGTCCCTTTTTTTACTGAATTTCCTTTCATCGTCTTTGGGACTAGATGGGGGCAATCAAATATGAATTTCCTTTCACCATCTGTCTTATATTTATCTTATAAATACAAAGCGAGGGCAATCAGTGATACTTAAAATATCAGGGGTGGTTATCTGTGTAAAAATTACAATAGAGGTTTGTCAACCTGTTTTGATTACTCTAGACCAATCTTTTCTCAACTTTCAAAACACCTTAGTCTGCAGAGAAAAAGGGGAAGATTATTTTCAGGGGTTTTCTTTTGAGCAAGCTTAAATCCTCAGACAAACTGTTAAGAAACCTAGGAGAGTCATAATCAACCTAAGCATAACCACTTTTAGTTAGAGAATAAGAACTACGAGGACTGGTCTTACTGATTTAGAACTATTTTTCGACTTCAAAAGTTAAGACATAATCTCTCCTACCTCTATGGGAAACCCAAAAAAGAATAAGACATAACTGAGGGTATAAAAAGGAGACGTCCAACAATCTGTAAGTCAGAAAACATAGGTTGTAAATTAAAAATAACCCTTTGGACTCTTCTCTTAAAGATTTTTACTTCGATTTCCTTTAAACTTGTTCTAGGTGAAACCTTTAAGGTGTAAGTATTGAAAATGCTTTTTATTTACCTATCAGCTTACGGGATAAGCAACGCATATATATATATATATATATATATATATAAATAAAAAACTTAACTAATTTTATTTTATTTTTATTTATTTACAAAATGAAAATAGACTTTCTAAAGAAAATTATGAAAAACAAAAATGGTATATACAATGGAAATTTCTGGAAATTAACTATTTCATATAATGTTTTAAAAAACGTCCATTGACAAGGGCATTCAGGATTTTACCATCCAAATTTTCAAGAAGAAATGAATTTTTTCCTTCAGGAGATGCTACCTTAAATGGTCTGTACCAAATGTGATTGAATTTACCATTTTTTCCCGAATCCTCTTTTCGAGCATCCCATCTCAAAACCAAATCCCCGGGGAGAAAATTTATGTCCTTGGCTTTACGATCAAATAATACCTTCATGTCATCCTGGTACTTCTGCAACTTTTCATCCACTAATGCCCTGTGCTATTGAACTTCAATCAATTGGTTTATCCTTCTTGTGAGAGGATTCGGCTCTTCCTTCTCGTCTTTCCATAGTTTCATTATAGGAAGTGCTAGGTTTATAGGCAACACTACATCTGTTCCATATACCATTTGGAAGGGAGAAATGCCAATAGACTTTTTTGTGCCTATCCGATTTTCCCACAGAGCGTATTTCAAATGCAAATGCCAAGACTTTTTATTTCCGTTTAACACTTTCTTGATTATACTGATTAAGCTCTTGTTTGAAGATTCTGCCAGCCCATTTCCCTGAGGATAGTATGTTGTGGAATGACCCAGCACAATATTATATTTCTGGCAAAAGCTGACTATATCCATAGACTTAAAAGCATGCGCGCTGTCTGTGACTATCTTTCTGGGACAACCGAACCTAGACAAAATATTTTCTTCTAAGAAGTCTATAACCATCGAATCAATAACCTTTCTTGTTGGGATAGATTCCACCCATTTGGTGAAGTAGTCTGTAGCGGTCAGGATCCATCTGTGTTGAGCACTAGAATGAGGATTAATTTCACCTATGAAATCTAGTCCCCATTGCTGAAAAGGAGCTTCTGTCTTGACTGGGACCAATGGCGTCGCTGGGAGTTTATGTTTTCCTACAAAAAATTGGCAAGGGTTGCAAGCTCGTACCTTAGCATTAACATCTAGGAAAAGTTTAGGCCAGTAATAACCAGCCCTCAGGATTTTATATGTCGTAGCCCTCCAGGCGTGGTGTCCTCCACATACTCCTTCGTGAAATTGACTTATAACTTCTTCTGTTTCCGACTCAACCAGACAGACCAAGAGGAAGCCAAGCGGGTCTTTCCAATATAATCGTTTTTCGGAAATACAGTATTTTATTGCATGCAACTTTAGCATTCTAGCTTTGGATGGAGACAAGTCACTTGGACATTTCAATGTCAGTAAGTATGTTACTATGTCCTTGTACCAATTTGATGACGTGAATTTCTCCTCGATTCGGTTTTCAACTATTTGGTCCTCAAGTTCATTCATGTCTACCCACTCTTCCTCCTCCTGAGAGTTGTTTATCCCAAGAGCTCTGAAATTGGATTCAGCTAAAAGTTTAGCTAAGCCTTGACCCTTTACTAATTTTGTCGGTTTAACCTCCAAGTCAAACTCTTGAATTTTGGCAAGACATCTTCCTCTTTTGCCATCACTGTCTGCTTGAACCAAAATGTCTTTTACAGAGCTAGTGGGTACATATGCAATCACCTTAGAATGTAAAACATAAGTTCTAAAATATTTTAATGCTTTTACCATAGCATATGCTTGTTTTTCCTTTATATTATATTTGAGTTCGGCATCTTGGAGACTTTTGCTAAAGAAGGCTATCAGTTGCTCAAAGCCTTCTTCGTTCTTCTGAAGGAGTACAGCGACGAGCGTGTGTTCAGAAGAAAATGAAAAAATAAGAAAATCTTTGAGATAATCGGGGCTCGCTAGTACCGACGCCTCACTTATAACCTTCTTGATATGGGCAAAGGATGCTTTAGCTTCTGCTATCCATTTTACTTCACTGTTTTTCCAGAGCATATCTGTAATCAATTTCACAATTTCAGCGAAGTTAGGAATAAATCTTCTCAAAAAATTTATTTTTCCTAAGAATGACTAAATTTCTTTCACATTCCTAGGAATAGCTATTGTATATATAGCTTCTACTCTTTTAGGGTCAATTCTAATTCCATCTCGAGATACGATGTGACCCAACATCTTGCCTTCTTGCATAGCGAAGTGAGACTTCTTAGGATTTAAGGATAGACCAAACCTGCGACATTTTTCAAATGTCTGTTTGAGATGAATCAGATGGTCTTCATCCGATTTAGAAAAAACAGTAAGGTCATCCAAATAGATGACTACAAATTTGTCCTGTTTGCCAATGAAAGCAATATCCATTGCGCGTTGAAAAGTAGCACCTGCATTCATCAATCCAAACGACATTTTATCGTACATAAATGTGCCCCAAGGAGTAGTAAAGGCGGTTTTTTCTTTATCAAGATCATTGACGGAAATTTGATTGTAACCTAAAAATCCGTCAATCATTAACATCCTATTAGCTCCTACTACTTTTTATAGAACATGATCCATTTTAGGTAGGGGATAATTATCTTTGAGAGAAGATTTATTAAGATTTCTGAAATCGAAACACAGTCTAATTTCCCCGTTTTTCTTTCTAACCGAGACCAGATTGGCTATCCTATCAGAATATCTCAGTGGCACAATTATCTTAGAATCAAGGAGTTTTTTGACTTCTCGTTCGATAACAGGTAATAAAATGGGGTTAATTTGTCGGAGTTTTAGTTTAAAAGGTTTGACACCAGGTTTCAGGGGTATCTTATGTTCAATCACAGAAGTGTCATATGTTTTCAGTTCTTCATACGACCATGCGAAAACGTCTTTGTATTTTCTTAACAACTCCGTGTATTTATTTTTATTTTCTGTAGATAGATATTTGGATAGTTTGACCATTTGGGGATTTTATTTAGTTCCTATATTAAAATCTTCGACCTCCTCTAGTTGGGGTTGTAGGGTAGTTTTTGAAGGGATATCATCTTGATTAAATAGTCTTTCCAAGGGAATTAGACCCTTGGGAATATGATTGTTCTTGAGAACAAGCATTCGGTGATTTTCAATTTTATCGTGAAACTCTTTAGAATCCTCCCCCTCCTGCATGATCCAAATGGGATCATTTTGATTTTCTTGATCAGTATGCGTTTCTGCAAATTCATCTAATGATTCTAGAAACTTTCAAAGTTGTTCATCATCCTCAAAGACCTGCCAATGCTGTATGTTATTTGGTATCGAAGGGTGATGTCTCATTTGTATGTGATACTTTAATTTAAAAGTAGTTGGGGGTGTGAAAGTTGATGTTGCTTTGGCTAAGGCATCAGCCTGTTGATTTTCAGACCTTGGGACGAAATGAATATTCACAGAAGAGAAGAAATTCTCGATTAAATCCCAGACACAGTTCCTATAGGGTCGTAATCTAGGATTCTTGGCCTGATACTGCCGATTCACCTATTTTATAATTAACTCAGCGTCACCAAAAACTTCGAGTTTCTTTATTTTCATCCTCCTAGCAGCTTCTAATCCTAACACTAAAGATTCATACTCACATACATTGTTTGTACAATCCACACTTCACTGAAGCCTATATGAAAAGGGGATTACGAATTGATCATCGGGAGCCACAAGGAGTGCTCCTGCTCCAGTTCCAAGGAAAGACAAGGCACCATCAAAATACATTTTCCATACACCAGTGTTATATACATTTTTTTCTATTTCTTTTTTTTTAGTTTTTTCTTCTATACAATTTTCGTCTATATCTACTTCAAAATCGTCATCAATAGATAATATACAATTTCCTAAGTCTTGGTCAGAAATATAAACTGGATGATTGTTTGGGTTGTGTGGATCACCAACCGTAAATGCCAACCTAGTCTCTCTGTAAAGACACGTGTATTGTCCTCCAAAAACTGGAATTGTAGCGTATGTCATATCCAGTTGGAGAGATCCTCCAAGCTTGGCACCCCATGATCTAGATAATAGCATACCATACTTTGGAGGGATGTCAACGACCACTACATCCATAAGAATACTTTTAGCAGGTATTTGAGCCAAACCTACCACTAGGTCTTTAATTACGCCAAAAGGCATATACCTATTGGAGATGGGCACAATTAATGATCTTTTAATCTTAAATTCTAATATGATGGTTATGCATTGAAGATGCTGGCATATTCTTAGTCGTCCTCCAAAATCAATGGGTCAGATTTATTTTTGATAACTTCTTTGCATTTATAAATGCATCCATTAACCTGTTTACTTTTTAACATTTACCTAATCATATTAAGAAGTTATTGTAACATCATATGATTGCCATGTTTAATTATTCTTCATCCCTTTGTCAGTGGAGGTTACGTGGTTGAGATGTGGAGGGTTTTATTCATGCATGGGCCTGGAGTTTTTACTGAGTTTTTTTTAACGGGAGGGTTTTTTTTATCCGTCGTCCGTGGTAAGTCTTTCGACGTTCACCAGCCGCGTGTTAGCGACTGTGCTAGTCATACCTATGCATTTGACTTTCCTCGAATCGAAAGAATATAAGTCACCATAGGGCCTTGTGATTTCAAGACCAAGTTTTTCCATAATTTCCTTTGGCATCACATTGTGGGAAGCTCCGGAATCCAACATACAGTTATGGAGAAGGTGGTCAAACAAGGTTAACGTAAAATAAAAGGGGGCCACAGTGTCCCTCGCACCTTCGAAGTGTGGACCAAAGACTATGTTTGGTTTGTCATGTTCTAAGTTGATGACGTTGGCTTGGCTTTCGTCTTCAGAAAAGTTAATCATCTTGGCGTTTTGTTTTCTGTATATGGGATTTTTAGCTAATTCAACAAGGGGAATATGAATTTTGATTTTATTTATTTCATTTTCCAAATTAAAATTTCCTAGGGCCTTGTCGTTTTCTATGTTCGGGGCCTCCATTCCTTTCTTTTCATCTTTTCGTTGTGATGTGGACTTGTTTTCATTTATAGGAGCTTGTGTCTTCACAGGGAGTGTTTCTACTGGTTCTGACTGGATAGGTTGCGTATCAGCTGTGTTTTTTTTCGCAGGTTGTTTATCAACAACTTTTGGAGTTCCCTCATCAGTTTTGCTTCTTGGCAAAATATTTTTTGTCGGAACATTTGGGAGACTTTTGTTCCTTGGTCTTAAATTATATTTTCCCCGTAGTTTAGCTATGATATCATCTGCGATATCTTGATATGTGAAATCTTCAAACATCTTATTGCTAACATGGTCTTCCGATGTAATTTCTTTATTTAAAGATGCTTCATAATCATGTCTCAAAAAATAAGGTGATTTATTATCGTCCCCAAGATTATTAATATCTTCATCGATTTCTTCAAAATCTCCTAGATCTTCCTCTCCAATGAAGTTTTCACTTTTGAAGGGTGTTGGAATTTTTTGGTCTTCATTTTTAATTATTTTCTGTGGTCCCTGAGGATTAGGATTTCTTCTAAAATCTTTCCTGGGGAAATTATCCCTTTTCAATTTCTCTAGTTCTATTTTTGAGATCTTGTTTGAAAGTTCTCTAATTACCCTAGCCATCTCATCTATTCTATCTCCCGAGGATTTCCCCAATCCTAAAGGTCCACCTTGTTCTTTGAATTTCCTATTTCTTTGTTTCCAGTTTTAGTCTTTGCTTTTAATTTCCCTGATGCCATCATGTTTGATTCAATCTCAAGCGCATCATCCTGCATTTTCATGAGATCTTTTGATCTCCTTTCTCTCAATAATAAGGAGAAGTCAGGATCAAAAGCACTAGCAAAAGTCACTTTTGCTGCGGGTTGTGAAGGTTTAACCTCAACCGGGATTTTATTATACAACTTGTTGAACCTTTGTGTGAATTCTAGAACTAATTCAGAGTTTTTCTTTCTAAGGGCTCCAAATTCAGTCAAGTAGTAGAGGTGGTCCTTCCTCTCTCCCCATTTTCTAATAAAAGCGCTTTCAAGTTCTTCATAAGATCTTAAAGATCCAGCTGCCAAGGATCAGAACCAGGTCCTCACATGTCCTTTGAAAGTTTGAACGAGGAGTCTAGAATAGACATCTTCGTGTTGTATTCTGAGGATGTCAACAAATTGGTCGAAAAATTTAATATGTTCTTGGGCAGTTAGATCCCCTTCCCCTGTAAATTTCGAAATACTTTTCATATAATTATCGGGGAGATCATGAAGAGGAACGGGAAGAACAAGGGGAGAATATCTCGCAGTTACTTTAGCAAAAATTCCGGGAAGCGATACTTGACCACCTGCTAGTCCTCCAGGGGCACCACCTCCAGCTCCAGCACCTCCTTGTGCAGCCATGGTTAGATTTGAGGTTGAAGCTCAGAATGTGTGAGGAGAAGATTCTCGGAAATCTGGGGAGGAAACCTCAGGAAATGAGAACGTATTGTATGAGAGGGGAAGTGAAAGAGATCTTTCGAGAGTTTATGAAACGTTTAACTGTGTAAAGTTAGGCTGACATATAGTATATGTGGGTAAAAAGACTTGTTTAAGTGATTTTCATGATTTTAAAATCTTTTCCGGATCGGAGACTAGAGAGGTCTGCTTGCTGTCCGAGTTTTTTCTGGTGTTCTTTCGGCTAATAGCCAGTTTAGTTATCGTGGAGTCGCCAAGTGAAAAATATTAGTATCCTTAGAAGGTTTTCTATCCTTGTTCACTATCGGAAACAAAAAATGTCAATGTCGTTCTTCCCAGGGAAAAGATTCGTTTCTTCGTTCCCCGGCAACGGCGCCAAAAAGATGTTGTTCTTGAGTTTATACTTTAAGGCTGTAAAGTATACCGTCAAGGCATCCGTAAATGTTTAAAGGAATAACTTGATAAGAATTGAAAAGGAAGGGTGAAGCGGAATCAGTTTCTCAACTGTCTCTGTCTAGCTTCCTGTTGTTCTTGGATGCTAATATCTCTCTCAATAGCAGCCCATGAACGTTCTAATTCAACCTAGTTAGTTGTTGTTTGTAGGATGGTATTAAATAGGTTCAAAGCAATACTGGTTTGGTCTTGAAGGCCAGGTCCAATGTTGGGTTGTTTGCTACTTGGAACAGTCATGGATGATAAGATTTTATTTAATTGTGCTTGGCAATATTAATCTCCCCTAATAATCCAGGACAGTAATCTATTCCAATATTCAATGAAGTTCTTTCTAAGAGATAAAAAATTCCCTGGAAATCATCATTGACGTCTCTGGTTAATCTTTTATATTCGGCTAGGCCTACTTCCCACACTTTAAGTATTATGTCCCCTTTAACCTGTTCAGAAATGGATAATTTCTGATTCCTTCCGACTTCTTCCTTTGTTGAGAGGGATACTGCCTTTTGGAAAATCGTTCTAGCCGCTTTCGCTTCCCTTTCCTTCTGGAAAACATTCTCCAAGGATTTATTTGTCTCTTGAAAATAATTCTGGACTACTTCCAGATTAAAAAACACTTTATGTTGTTCTTCCTCTATTTTCAAATATATCCCCAATGCTTGTGTCCTGAAAATTTCAAGTTCTACTACTTGGTTAGTAATAGAACTAATTTTATCTTGTAACTGTTTATTCTCTTCTCCCAACTTTTGGACCTGTGCCTGAGTGACCTGTATTATCTGTTTTGCCTCCTCTAAGTCTTTTTTCATTTTCTGAATTTCTTGCATATCTTTTAGTCTAGCTTGTCCTAGACCCTTTTGTATTCCCCAACTGATATTTCTCTTAGTTTCTTTTAATTTGTCCTGTAACTGAACTATTGTTTGGTCTTTTTGTTCAAGCATGCTTGTTAAACTGCCAACATAATATATATTTGCTAATGCTATAGCACCCATCGTACCTGCTAAATCCATAGCAAATTCTCCATCTTTAAGCTTCTTTCCATCTATAATGACCCTATGTTTTTTAATCATCCCCTCTCCTCGTGGATGGATTTCCTGTTTCAAGATTGCTCTTCTCTTTTTACTGAAAAAGTAATCTGATGGAGGGATTTCATCCCTTGAAATTGGCTCTAGATCACTGACATACAAAGATCCTTCATGGGGGGTTCCATAAGTTGACTGCAATGGGGTTAAGGAAGTGATAAGACTACCGAGCTCTGTTGATGTTGTTCCTCCTATATTTTATGGAACATCCTTAAGAATTTATGGAGTTGTTTCCATCTCTTTTCCCTTCTCTGTCTCTGACACTTTTGTTTGAGAACCCTCTGTGTCTTGGGAAGGTATCTCAGAATCCTTCATCTTGCCTTTGGTATTTGTTTTGTCCTATGTATTAGCTTCAAACCCTAGAGGGGGCCCTTCCTGTTCTGGAGGTGGGGTCGAAACTTCACCCTGCAAACTCTTGGGTAGGCAACTTCTTCTATGGCTCTAAAATGACGCGAATTCGGTCTGTGAGTCAGGAGGCATGGCCTGTACTTTGTTCAGTACTTCTTCATAGGATTTAACATCCTTAAATACATCATCATAAATAGATGTTTCATGTTCATACGCCTTTAGATTACAATGTATAAAATGCCTACTTATTACTTGGTAGGGGTCATACTTTCTGTGCTCAATATCTACTAATTTCACTTCTTCTAATGATTCAGCTTCTACCTTAGAATGACCTAAATTTAATAAAGAAAATTTCCCAATATGAATAGGGAAAGATGGCCATGACTTCTTCTGAGCTCCTTTTAATTCTAATCCAACACCGCCCTTTACTATCTGATGGGCTACCTCCCTGCACACCAATCTATTCGGTAGGAATTTAGGGAGTGCATGAGGGGGAATGGAACAACCGTAAACCCTAATGTAGGAAAAATTATCCTCAATAAACCAGTCGACAATTGCTTTAAGATTTTATGTGATTGCATTAGAAATGTGAGGGGGTTCGCATCCAAAAAATATTCTATGCATCGGAATTATACTAAAATGACAAACCTCATAAAATGCATCCTTATAATTTTCTTCCCAAAGGGCCGAGTGATATTTATGAATGGGTTCTGGACAGGAAATGTTCCAACTCCAATTCATTAATGGAAAAGGAGTCACATAACAAATTGCATCCATAATGTATGCAGACATATAAAAGGTTTTTGGTTGTCCCTTTGATTTTGCTGCTTTGTAGTTTAAGATTTCTTGTGTTAGGTTATCTGACAAAATCTTATGCCAGTTAAAACCATTTCCTTCTGAAGCTTCTTTTAAAAAGGGCACCCAATCTGCATGAAATTGGCAAGGATCTTTTCTCCCGAAAAGTCTACATAACATAATGGCTACATATACCATGTATTCATTCAAGGATGTTGTAGCATAAATCCCATGAGAATTAGCTCTAAACTTTGCTGGGCACCTCGCCCATTCTCTAATCATATCCGGATATGTCCGGTCTGCCTCAATACATTCTTTTCTCTGAAACTCTGCTAAAAATTCAGCATTAAAAGTATGTTTAGGATTTGGCGAGAGTTTATACATTACTTGTATGTGTTTTGGCCTGAATGAGCCGACGATAGCTCCTTGGTCGTTTAAGATGCTCCTCGTTGGGATATCGACCTTTTCCAGTGCCTAGATGATCATATCAGTGTATTCCACGAGCCGCGGGTGTGAAACGATCTTATGAAGCTCTGACTCAGCTATGTCCCGACAATGATTTTCAAAATCAAGATGAGCATTCTCAAGCTTGTATTCTAACAGTTCGAAGATTTGAGTCCAATATTTAATGGAGTCTATAGCGTGTGGAGTGGTGTCAGAGATGATATCTCCTTCCTGTGCGTCTTCATTCTTCTTCGGTGCCTTTTTCGGTGCCATGACTTTGAGTTTAATTGAAAACCTGTTACAGAGAATGGATGAACGAGCTCAGCTAAAAATGGAAACACAGACATTTAGATATTCATTTTGAATATATTTAAAAATGACAAGATTGACACAACTGTCATGAATTTAAGGCTTTTAATGCGAAAGATATATTTCCGAGATACGCATTTAATGTCCGTATTTAGGCGCCTTCACGTTTTTAAATTAAAAGAGACACTTACTTAATCAGAAAGTGAAACATGAATGAACACTTAAAAATAATGACTATCATTAATCCTGTTTTTGAAAAAAGGTTAATTAGTGCTAAACATAGATTAAAGCTGAAAACTTTGCTTTTCGGGATTTCGGAAATCATGATGTTGAGAGGTATGTCGTCGATGAAAAACGATTTCCGAAATTTCGAAATCACGAAATCACGATGTTTTAATTAAGACTTAAAACGTTTTTAGCAAATTAATTAATTGAGATTAAACATTTTCGAGATTTTGGAGATCATGATGTCGAGAAGTATGTTATCAATGAAATCCGATCTCCGAAATCGTGACGGCTTTCTTTTTAAACAGGACTTAACTCATCTTAATTAACTAACTAATCACGATTAAGGCTATAACATAATTAGTTTGATTTAACGCGAACTATGGATTGGGGTTTCGTGATTCGGGATTTCGGAAAACATGATGACAGGAGTTGTAATCTCACTCAACCGCGAATCTCGAAATTGCGACATGATTATCTTAACCCTTAACCTTTCATATAAGAGAATTAATTAATCTGTGTTTTAACTAAGACTTCAACATTTCGGGAAATCGGGGATCGGGATTTGGTGATTCGATTTACATCGAAAAATTTGTTTGTAGTAAACCCCGAATCTCGAAAATTCTTTAAGCTTGATTTTAAAATCGTTAGTTTAAAATTTAACATGATTTAAATAATTTCAAATAAAAAGCATCGGGATTCTTATAATTCTTGTAAGCCTTTTTGCCTTTTATTATCCGAATAATTAAAAACTTTAAGAAAAAAGGTATCATGTGCTTAGGATTGATAACGAAACTCGTGTGTTGTGAAAAACCGAAACCCGAAAAAGAAAAAATTAGTCCTTAGGGATAAAAATTTAATAATTGTTTCAACATCCCCCAAGAATAGTTTGATGTGCTACTTCACGACAAATCAATCGATCTGGTAGAAACTCTAGAAGGCATGCGGAGGAACCGAACAACTAAAAACCCTGATATAAGAGAAATGTTCTTCAATGTACCAATCCGCTATCTTCCCCAGGTTGGTCACTATTTTGTTAGAAATCCTTGGAGGTGGGCACCCATATATAGCGATATGCATCGACACCACTACATAATTGAAAATTTCATAGAATAAATCTTTCACTTTATCTTCCCATAGCTTCGAATGATAAAGATGTATCGGTTCAACACTGGTTGGAGTCCAACTCCAGCCTATCAAAGGAAATGGTGTCATAAAACAAATGACATCCATGATGTATGCCGATATAAAATGGGGCAGCTTGCCCTTTGGCTTTTAATGACTGATATTTTGTGATCTCCTTGACAAAATTGTCAGATAATATTTTGGCCTAGTCGAAGGAATACCCCTCTGCTACTATGTCCATGATTGGTACCCACGACAATAAGCAATGAGCAGTGTTTTCCTTCCCGTAAAGTCTACACATAATCATGGCTACATACATCATGTTAGGTTCTAATGAGGCAATAACATATACGCCATGGGAGTTCGCTCTAAATTTCTCAGGACGTGAGCACCAATCCTTGATTAAATCAGGTAGGTTCTTTCCATATTTCACGCATTATTTCTTATTGAAGTCCTTTAGGAAAGCGACAATATAAATGTAGTTGGGAACTGGAGATAATTTGTACATTACCTAGAAATGGTCTGGTCGGAAAGACCCAACCACGACTTTTTGTGAATTGCAGATGGTCCTAGTCGGGATATCAATGTTTTCCAGTGCCCAACCAATCATATCATTATAAGGCATGAGCATAGGCCTCGTTGCTATTTTATGCAGCTCTAATTGAGAAACAACTTTGTATTTCAGTCTCCTCGTCGCCCGAATCATCTGGGCAATTGATCAATTCGTACTGTATGATATCGAATACCTGCGTCCAAGTTTTCATGGTGTCTATGGCTCTGGGTGAAGTGTATGAAATGATGTCAGTGTTCGGGTCTGAGCTTTCACCAGATGCTTTCGTTGTTTTCCGTGGAGCCATGGTATCACGAGCTTAGAACTATGCTACCTGTCACAGGAAATGTACAAACTTCTTATCTTGAAAACTTGTTGTTCTGTGAAAACGCACAATGAAATTCAAACTTAGATATCCTTTGCCTTTAATTGTATTAATTTTATAAATACCTCTACTGACGAAGTATTAACTTTCCTTAATAAAAAAGATTTAGGCAGTAGTCCAGGATCCTATTCGAAATGATTGTCGTATATCGATTATTAATGTCATTAATGTCTGGTGGTTCGCGATTAGAATTTTTGACAAATAACATTTAATTTACCCTCGCTACGATTCCACGAAAAATTAACACGAGAGAATCATGTTTAACCCATTAATTAATTGTGTTTAACCTCTAGTATTTCGCGGTTTCGGACTTCGGGAGATTTGGTAACATCTTGAGGCAAGATTTCTGAAATGCGAAATTGCGCAGGGATTAATTGATTTTTAATTGTCTTTAATCTTTAATTAACCCTGCTTAACGCTTAAGGCATTTCGAGAGTTTGGGCTTCATGAATTTAGAATGTGATGGATGGTGAATATCCGAAGTCCGAGTGTGCGACGCTATCAATTACCTTTAATTGAGATTAGTTTATTTAAGCAAGGTTTAATATTTCAGGACTTCGCGTTTCGTAGATTTACAAGTTAGATCTTCTGTCGTTTTCCCGAAGGGCCACTTCCCGCAGTGACATGTTAAAGTTTAGGAAGGTATACGTGTATATGGTGACTAGGATCTGTCGAACGCTTTTCGTGTATCGGGACTTTGAAGGTGAGGCATGTTGAAAAATCTGAAGTACAAAACTCTGAAACTTGAAACTCCGAAGTATTCTTTAGTGATTTGACTCCTTAATGAGTAGGCAACTCCATAACTCCTAAGAGATTAGGATCGTTTGATTAGATGGAGGACTTCATCAACGACAAGGATCAACCGCCCGTTATTTTTATTTTAAATGGGAAAGAAATTTATTTAAAGTTTTAGAAATATATATGTGTTCCAACATGTGGCATTAGTCAATTCTACCATTCTTCTTTTTGTTGTCACAACTGAGGGAACGTTCTGAAACTTTTTTACAAAGGGGTTCAATCAATTAATATTATCTTGTGCCATCATCATGTCATTTAAGCTCTGGTGTGTGTATGTCATCAAACATATCTTTCTTGAATGCCTTCAACCATTGCAAAATTTTCATGTTCAAAGCTCATCATGAATGATCGGCATCAATAATTTCACTGAAGTGCTCAATGTTTTTATGCTCACTGCTCTGTTGCTCATCAATGTGTTTTCTATTATGCTGCTTTCAGATCTCTGGGAATGTTTAGAGTCTGCAAATTTTATTTACATGGAGGACAATTCTTCTAGTATGACTCTGTTAGTAAAAAAAAAAATTCATGAGTGGGTCTTGATTTCATGTCGTCGATGGGTATCCTCTCATGTCAATGAAAAACTGATCTCATCGACTAAAGACCGAATTACATTACAATGAGAGAGGGGATTGCCTCTGTAAAGATTCACGTTTAACCTCCTCCATTCATTTGACTCAATTAAATCAATTGCACATTTGAATCAATCGAGTGATGTATAATATTTTTTTCTTTTCTAACTCAACTTAATTAAGACTTGACTAGACTAAAGCATGATTCAACTCGACTGACTTCGACTATGGGTTAACTTGACAATATGGAATTGGACTATCCTTCATGTAATATTCTTCACGTAATGAGACTTCTTTTAAAAAAAAAATATTAATACTCTTACAATGGTATCCATGACTCCATTTACGTTTTAGGCATTTTCTTATTTATGCTTCTTCACTCCACAAAAGCATATGTATTTTGTAATATATGAAGAGTTAAAAATTATATCAATGTCCTTGCTCATATTCTCGACTAACTGCAAATACTGTAAATCATCCTAGTCGATCTTTCACATAGCATAACTTCGTAACTTCGTCCTCGACCGAGACTTTATTTGTCGATTTTCATTAGTCAGTTGCATCGAACAGACTTCTGTAGTGCCATTTGACCATCTATTGTCTGAATTGATTTCTATTTCTTAGCTAATGTGAATGGTCTTTGTGCCATTAATCCAACCAGAAGATCCCAACATCATCGATATGACAGAGTTGGCGGTGGCACTTTTGGGTGGTAGAGGCTGCATTTTCCTTGAAAAAAACTTCGACTTACATGATGGGTTGTCCCAACACAAGTAAAAAGATCATCTGTAAATGCACAACTGAGGGTGGAACATCCATGTTTATCAACATCAAAATCATTTCATATGTTTTATCATTTAACAGATGCGCGAAGCCTCAGACCAATTTCATTAAATGCTAAATCGATTCAGTCAACTAGGGAGACCAGTCGACCATGTAACTATATTTTCTCCGTCCCTTTTTTACAAGGGCGTTCACTGTATTGATCATAATTCATAGTCAAAATTCCAAGTCACTATAACATAGAGTTTCTACACGTATTCCTCAGATCGAACAAATATGTGCTCGAATTTGCAGGTGGTTGACGCTCAGCTCTGTCGACTTCTCCACTCATCATCATGATAAATCTCTCCAACTAGCTACCCAACCACTATCGAAACAAACTAATTGGGACAATAATTCGACCAGTCGACCAAGTCGACTAAGTACATCGACCAAAAATTCCTTTCGTTCAGTAATATTTTATAGATGGTCGTTTAGCCTAATTTCTGGGCTGCGCTGGTAGTCTTCTTCATGGTTGACAGGAATAAGACTAGGACAGCCGTTAACTCGCGGTTTACTGTTGTTAAATTTTTGACTGGCGATTGTTGGTGATGTCAGCACAGAAATGCGGTAACCTTAATACTTTTTAATCAGGTAGATGTGGTAATAAGTTAGTGAACACAGTAATTTTTAAACACGATTAAGTAAATGTAAAAAAGTAAACATATAAACGGATGTCTTTATAACAGCTCGGAAGTTAATGGATGAAATCAGAACCATTCATTTATTATGACGACTAAGAATATTCTAGGCATATTTAATCTGGTCCATAAAAAACGTATTAAAAACTAAAAATCTATTAAATGTGTCCATTATTAATAGGTGTACGCCTTTTGATATAAAAATGTTATATAGTAACTTATCTCTTAGTATAGAAAACATTTCCTCTCCATTTAGAAATTATTCATTCGACGCGAGGGGGTGATTATCCAAAGTTCCACATAATACTCCTTCAGATATCGCTTTGTAAAAGATATGTAGAGTGCTCGACCAAGATAATATAGTAGAATGTCAATCATGGCGTCATCATCGTTGTTATTCTATGACTCCACATTGATGACAAGAGAATACGAGTCAGTTTTCCCCTGTGTTCGACTGGTGGTCGAATTATATGTGGTCGAATTCATTTTAGGAAGAAGTGGAGATGTATGCATGGAATAGACATGGCCATGATTACAACTGCCAAATCAAAGTTTGAACAGTCATACCACATTTCCGGATTCATGGTGCACAGCAAAGGGCATGGAAAATTCATCGATCCAGGCGGTGCTTGTCAAATTCTTCCATGTTTCCTCCCATGGTCGCTGCGTTTTGGGAAACATTGTTAACTTCGTCGATGCTTCTTCGTGGGGGATTTCAAATTTTGTGCTAATGTAAATTGTCCGGATTATGATGGGATTATGTTCGGGTCTCCATATCGACTCACTCGTCCATGATTTCCTGCATGGTTCTCTAAATAAACACATCTAACGAATCAAGATACTAGAAGACCAGTCTCTTCTTTTCAAAGTAGGTGTTAATAATTATTCAACACACAAATCTAAATTTTTCTTGTTACCATGCACATGAGTTCTTGAAATAAATTCAGGAGTGATATGCTTAGCATTGTTTGGCGCCAAGCTGATTATTTAATGGTAGGTTCTCTTGTCCCCATCAACTTCTCTCTCTGTAAAAATTTAGCAACACATCCATCGCCAACCAGAAGCCAAAAATCGTTGAACAATGCTGCAAATCCTATCACCATTTTTGGGTAGTCAATTTTTCTATCCATGAGCTTCCCAGTTGGCACACTGACTAGCAGTCGATCACCATCAAGGTTCACTAATGAAGCTCCGATCGATGCCATTGAAACAATTCTGGTCGACATAATTTCTCCACCAGTCGAGTCGAATTTCATTTTCTCATTGGGTCCGAGGAGGAATCTCTCAGTCGAACATGCTATCCAAGTCCAAAACGTTTTCAGGGTGCTACTCTTGACCAATCGAGTCGACTATCCTTCATAAACACACTTAGAAATTTGATTATCTCCAAATCAATGATCCTCCACAGTCCATGATTTTGTTTTTTGAATAGAATTGCATATTTGGATTGCATTTCAACAAGATCAACTCGCTCCAACAACAATATCAGGATGGAAAACACCGTTTATCTTTCTTCGCAACATCATCGAAAAAGAATTTAGTTCGACCACACAACAAATTCAATTTGAGTACATCATCGCATGACTTCTTTTCCTTTATGTGCAAGTAAACTCATGTGCATTTGAGGGATTTTCATTTCCACAAGCACCAAAAACTCTTTGATAATAATTCATCTCCATAATTTCTTATTCTCTTTTGTGTGTGTAAACTTGAGCTCCCTGAAGTAGCGTCCATGAGGAATAAAAAAATCCTTCGACATGCACATAGCAACAACGATCTTGCACATCTTCAATATTCAGTAGCATCAATTTCCAGGATGCAGATTCTTCGTTTCTCGAAATTTTTTGTGGATTCTTGTGTAGGCTTGTTTGCATTAGACTGAGATCTTGTAATTTCTTCCATCAAAAAACGTCCATGAACATCCGTGAAGCACCAAACAACATCCTCGAGTAGTTCAAATGAAAATGTTTCGCACAGTATCAACATTCTGTGAGTATCTTTAATATACAACAACTATTCTTCCTCTCTTTCTCCTTTTTGCAGGTTCTTCTTGATTTCAACCAACAACAAATAATCTTCTTCAATAAATTTCACTGTTTTGCAAGTAGCGTGTCTGAAGTGCAAGCAACAATCAACGATTTTCCACCATCATTCGTGAGTAGAAACCAACAAACATCCTCCATCATTCATGATGGATCCATGATCAATAATCAACCTCTTCTTATCTCTCCATATTTCTCATGCGAGCAACAATTTTGCAGATCTTCTTATCTCTCCACCAGGTTCATACCGCTCCCATTAGCTGCTGCTGTCACCCAGCCGAATGAAGGAGGCAACGAAAACATTATTCTAATCTTCTAAACTAGCACAGCCACTCAAAACCGTGGCTGATGAACGCCATCATATTCATATTCCTTCTTCATTCATATTCCTTCTTCAAGAGTATTTATACATAGGATAAATGGTTGAATCAGTTACACCCACTCCAACTAGTTACACCCACTCCAACTAATCTTTATTTAGGTGAAGGAGGCAACGAAAACATTATTCTAATCTTCTAAACTAGCACAGCCACTCAAAACCGTGGCTGATGAACGCCATCATATTCATATTCCTTCTTCATTCATATTCCTTCTTCAAGAGTATTTATACATAGGATAAATGGTTGAATCAGTTACACCCACTCCAACTAGTTACACCCACTCCAACTAATCTTTATTTAGGTGAGTTTATCTTTTAATATACTTTATTACATGGATTATTACATATATTCCTATATTCATTTATGTATGATAATGTATAATGTCTAATGTGTCATGACCATTACAAGGGCCTAAAAAGGCCTCCCAACACTGCCCTTTTTCATTAAGACACGTAATTGTTTTGTTATAATAGTTTAGGATAACATGGGGTTTTTCTAACCAATCCATGCCAATTAGACAATCATAGGAACCTAATGGTATGATGTTTACATATACCTTTGTGTTGATTCCATTCATGTGTATTGAACAATCTTTAACTAGCTCATTGATTTTCCTCTTAGTCCCTGTGGCTAATTGAACAAACCAATATTTCTTATGCTTACTCCTTCTCAAGTGTTCAACAATGTTAGCATTAATGTAACTATGGCTAACTCTAGAATCAATTAAAATTGTTATCACCAAAAAATTGTTGAGACAAATATAGATAATGGATGAAAAACCCAACACAGTATACTACCAATAATTATGGAAGGATCACATTCATACAAAATGGTTCTGAAGTTTTGTGCTTATTCAACAAATGCAGTGCACACACATCTGAGTGGGCTAACACGACATACAATGCGCACAATGCATGACTAACAGTTGACAAACCTGCGCGGATGCAGAAATGATGCATAGATGATTTTGGTTAGGCTTCAAGCACTTATGGCATGGAGTGGATCTCCCTCATACCCAAAATCGCCTCCAAATTCCACCTTGGGATCACTGAAAGGGATTGGAGGTACCTCCAAAGGCCTCCCATTCACACTTGTAACTAGTTGAAAAATATATTTCCATCCTCCTATAAATAGAGGATCATTGTATGCAAAAAGGAAGAAGAATCCATAGCATTATTATGTTGTTCATAATTCTCTTGGAAAAATAAATCTTTCCTTTGAGCCATTAGTTTTGAGCTAGTGTATAATTGAGCAAGTTTTACACCTCTTGTGAAGCTAAGATTTGGATATTTTTCACCATTGTAGACTCACCATTGGAGAGTGATAGCTCTAGTTTTTTAGGGATCAAAGGACTCTCCCTTAGGAGGAATAGGGGATTCATTGTCCCATATTTCTCCTCTCAGTGGACTCAATTCAAAGATTTAGTTGTATTGGGTAACCATTTCATGCATCACTAGTTTATGTTAGTTTAATTTGGTTATTACGTTTAGTTTCTATTTGCTTGTTTTCTATCTTGTTTTCTAACTTGCAGGTCCACTAACCTACAAACCATTGTTCTATGTTGCTTTGTTGGCTTACCAAGGCAATCAAAGGGGTCTCTTTTTGCTCACCCTTGTGATCAAAATCCCCAAACAAAATGGAGACCATATTGGGGATTGGAATCCAAATTCCTCCTCAAGTAGGCTATTAGAGTTGTTATTCTCACTTTCTAATGTTTGCAAGGTCCAAAATTGACCTATCCTACCCTTCAGACACGTCAATTCATCCTTGTTTTGGCTGAATTCATTTCAAAATTGTTGTCCCACCATTTCTCTGCGTGTGCGCGAGTTCGAGCAGAACAGACAGAACCGCGTGACTTTTTTACCGGAAAATCCACATGGACTGCATGACTAACGACTCCAAACCCGTGCAACTGTGCAAAAGAAAAGGACTTTTTTTTTAAGCTTTAGATTTATGTTTTTGGTTCTTTGTAAATAAGAAACAATTATTCTTTAGAGTTCTTTTTTGCATTAGTAATTAGCTAACCTAGGCACTTAAAAGGATGAAAAGAACCATAAGCTCTTTTCCTTTTTGTTTCCACATGGATGGCCTATTATGAGCATTTGAATTCTTAAAGTTCTGTTTCTTTGCTTTTACAACCACCACATTCAAGCGTGACTAGGAGATTATTTTGTCAATCTTGGAGTATGCTCTTTCCTCACACATTTGTGTGATCTTGGAAATCAAAAAAAGGTATTGCTTAAGAAACCTCCATCTCCATTTATAAAAATCTCTAGGAGATGTCAATACCTCTTAGATTGTTTTTTGAAACTTAATCTTAAAGCATTGTAAGGGCCCACACATGCCCACATGTTCACAATATAGGAAAAGTTTCAAATCTTTCTTATATTAGATAACATTCTATGGAGATTAAAGCTCAAAAGTAAGGACCCACATGTCGACCATGCTAGTTACTTAGGGATTTTTCAATTCCAGCAAGGATTGTTTAAGAAACATAGTAATTTAGAAGTAAGAAACCATTGTAAAGGACCAAGCGATGTCCACATGCCAAAATTTTCTCACTTAACTTATTAAAAATTCATCACTCGTTATCACTTCTTGCACAAATCATCACATATACAAGAGGTATTTGTTGGAGACTTGAGACTGTAGTATGCTCTTCTCCTCACGTCCATAAGCGATCCGAGAGAATCAGAAGGGACTCACTTGTTTGAAAAAATATTTTGGTCACACCACTCCTAATCAATGAAGTTGGTCTATGACCCCAACTTCACAACCCACTTTCAAAATCCAAAATAAACCATAATCAACCCATTTTTTAACCTCCACACGAGGAACAAAAAATATTTTGGTAGTCTAAGTTACGATTTTGGGGATAGGCATCCAAATAAATCCCCATCATCATTTCTCACATGAAACTCAGAAAGTTGTGAATTAGGATACCAAAACCCTCCCAATCAAGCTTTCCTACACCATAAGGCAGTGAGACACCCGTGAAGGTTTGAAGGTCGAGGTCTAGTTATTATGTGCATGCCTCCTTGGTTCACCCAACACTTGGAAAGCATCCATCCTGTGACAAATTAATGAGGTCGAAAATCTAAACGTCGTGCTTGATCGAGGTAACTTAATGGCCGATTCTAGGTTGTATCTACCCAGGTGGAAGTTGTGGGTTGCAATCACACCTTAATAAGATATTTAACAGTTGTTGGGAAATATCTCTAGTTCTTTCGGGATATGCACCCTTCACCCCTCATTATAATTGATTATTCAAACCTTCACTAGCTCCTCTTTCGATGGATTCATGCCCCACTGTTGAGTGATTTTTGAAGACCCGGTTCTTTTTGAGAGGAAGGGTGATAGGTCTATTAGGACACGTGCATTTTATTTTATTCCCCCACACAGATAAAACCCCAAACCATATTACCTTGTTACTTTTTTATGTATGATTACCATTGATTGATTACATATAGCTTTCAAAACATTGTTGAGATGGTCCACATTTATCGAAGAACTTGTTCACTTATTATTCTCACTACCACTTGCACACATCCACATATAGTCTAGAATCATAGGGGAACCATAAGATCACCATCATTATAGACATCTGAAAAAACTCCCCCCAATCTTGAGAGGTGTTCCCAATTTCACTGACACATCAGTACAACCAACACACACACCAATGAGTGCCACTGTTTTAGGATTAGCTTTTCTTGGGTCCACCTTGCTAGGAACCACTATCTAGAACAATCCACCCATCTAGTAGCCCTTCCTCTTCAGGAATTTTCTCTCCAACTATCAACCACCATGGTAGGACCACAAAACCTACCATATATAACCTCATCCTCTTCTTCCCAGTTAGGAAAAACTTCCCCCCCCTCTCCTATTTATATTGGCTATCCACCACCCACAAGGAGTAAGAAGAGAAACACTCACCAGCGATGTCCATGGCATGGGGGAAATGATTGTACAGATGGGGGAACTCATAGTTCTCACTATAACTACAATAAAACCAAGAACAGATATACCACCCATACATGGAATAATCACCCTACCCATTTTGTGAGCTCTATGGTCACCCATCCCATTAGTGCCTTGAACTCACTTCAGAGCTAGTCCAAGTAGTTCGTTTGGAGCGCACACAACACAATAAACTTAGTAGTTCTTATTACACTACTTCAATGTCCCCCCTCTCCCAACATGCACCCATTACTCCATCAGTTGAGGTTCCATGCACCTTGACATCATTTGTTACCCCTCACATGGGTAATCCCCCCTCACACCCAATCTTCCTCACAACCGATGCTCATTCATGTAGTCTTGGGGGCACCCCTTCCATCTTTAGTAACAGAATGTCTACTAGATCCTATCCTTGTCAGGAAAATGGAAGTGTATACCCACCCATCACAGGCCATCACCCTTGATTGGGATCAATTTATCCAAGCATGACTGCCATCTTCTACCCCATTTGAAATACAAGTCATTGTTGAAAACTTTACAGTTTATCGATGTATTATAGATGATGGGGCATCCTCATGCATTATTTGCTCATCATATTTGAAACAATTAGGCTCCCCTACTCTTATCCCATCAGTGAATGGGTTAAGATACTTTGATGGTAGACTCTGTTCCCCCTTATGGATATTATCTAATCTCCCCATTGAGTTAGGTGGTAAGACGATTTTTATCAATGTTGTTTTCATGGAAGGTCCAATGGATTACAATATTCTCCTGGGTCGTGATTTCATCTATTCCACGAGTGTTTTCGTGTATTCCCTTTTTCAAGTCATGATATTCCCACATGAGGGATGCATCATCACTGTTTATCAACTTTCCTACACTGATCCCCCCTTCAGGATTCTCATAATAGAATCTTACATCATGTTTCTAACATTGATTCCATGCACTATGTGTCCACTACCACTAGTCATGCAACATCCGCTCCACCCAAAAATGATCGCATTCCTCTAGAACCACCTCCTCACCACTTTGGATTGGAGGATGGGTGGATTCATTCATCCTTGGGGGAATCCATGCATGTTTTTTCCCCCAAACCCAAAATAAACCATGAAATATCAACTAAATTCTTCCCAAAAGACGAAGAATTCTTTGAAGCTACTACTTTAGTGATTCTAGTGATAACCTCCATCTAGGTTCTCCTATCCACTACTAGCAGGGTCCTAACAATTCAATTGGTGCATCCTCCAATATTATCTCCCTTGATAAGGTCATTACTCCCTGTCAAATAAGATCATATATTCTCACTGATAGGGGTATCAGGGACTCCAGTTCCATGATGACCAATCATTCCCATATAGGAGATGTTGCCACACAATTTAAAGTCCCAAACCCCCCTAGGGATATTACACAAAATAATGGCTCTGATACACTATTTCAGATCCTCTTTTGTGGATTTTCAACTTTAAACCGCCTATTATTTTACCTTTGGTCCATAATCTTAGGTATTTGGAAACAACCCTTTCCCCAATTCTGATATCATAATATAGGGGGAAGTACCACTTCCCACCTTGGTCCCATAAGGCCTAGCTCTTGACACAACACCAACTAACAATATACCCTTTATGGGAACCATTCTAGCACCACCTTGAGTCTAGTTCCCCTAGACATCATGTGATTGCAAGCCACATGGCCTAATCAGAATGATCCACCAATATAGTTTCATTACTTCTTGTGGCAAGGCCCCCTTAGCCTTGGTCATGTTTTACCCTCCATAAGGGAAACGTGGCCTCCTTCAGGGAGTGCCTTTTCTAGGAACTCATTGTTCCGTGGCCTCCCTTAGGGAAGGCCTTGTTCGAGAACCCATGGTTACCTAGCCTCCTTTATGGAGTTTCTTTTTCGAGAACCCATTGTTAGCTGGCCTCCTTCAAGGAGTGCCTTTCTCAGGAACCCATTTTTCCCTGACCTCCTTTAGGGAGTTCCTTTCTCATGAACCCATTGTTTTGTGGCCTCCCTTAGGGAGTTCCTTGTTCAAGAACCCATGGTTCCCCAACCTCCTTTAGGTAGGGCCTTTCTCAAGAACCAATTGTTTCGTGGCCTCCCTTAGGGAGTGCCTTTTTCGGGAACCCATGGTTCCTTGGCGTCCTTTAGGGAGTTCCTTTCTCATGAACCCATGGGTCATTGGCCTCCCTTAGGGAGAGCCTTGGTCAGGAACCCATGGTTCCCTGGCCTCCCTTAAGGAGTGACATTTTTTAGGAACTCATCATTACCTATCCTCCTTCAGGGATTACCTCCTCTAGGAACAGATTGTTCCTTTGCCTCCTTCTAGGAGCACCCAAAATTTTCATCAAGTGACCATTTTTCCCACCAATGTCAAAAGCTCAGGTAAGCTCACTCACTATCATTTCTATCAAATAAATTTCATATGTTCTTTAACATCAAATATTTTTCACTTTGGGTATTTGATGTTTATGTGTGTAGGTACTTGGTCCAACAATATACAACCCATTCAATATTGGCCACACTATGGCCCCTTCAAGTATATGTTCCAAAACTGACATGCACTCATGCCCTCTTCAAATGTATGCATATCCCAATTATACCCCTAGACATTTATCCTTAGGATCCCCACACCCAGCTCTGAGGTACCATCACCTCCATCGCATTCAGGTACTCTCAATTGGCAGTATTCTCACCTCCATGAGTTTTCCCACATATATTTACCCCTTGGCATATTGACACTCACGTTGTTCTATCCATTAGGATCAGGAATCCTAGTAGTGTTATACCCCAGAGTAAGAACCTCATACTTCTTCCTCATCATCATGATAACCACCCCATTATGGACTCCCACATCATGTTCTCGGTTACATTAACTGCACCTTTGCATTATCATTAACCCTAATCTCATACAACATCAATTTCCCATCTGCAATTTCATCTTCCATTCATCTACCTGGTACAAAAACCAACCCATGGGGCCCCCACCCTTCATCAATTACATTCCCTACTTGTGCCCCACGAGGACAATCCATACTTCATTAGAGAACCTTTTTCTGTATATGTACTTTCAATCCCAATTATTCTTTATTCATTTGGTAATTGTATAAAGCACATTTCAAATTTTAGCATGTACAATAGATTTTTTCCATCGCAACTAGTGGTGTCTTTTTCCTTGGCACACAGAAACCCATGTCGCCCTTGGTTGGGTCATTTTCATTTTCATCGCCATCTTTGCAAAGCTATCCCTACCATAGAAAAATACCAACTATCACCAACACTCTTGCCTTAAAATCTATATTTTTTCACATCATCCACTCCTTTGTAGTTTTACACAGTCAACACAGTTTACCTAAATATCTGGTCATCCCCTTGACAACAGATCATGTTTTTTGGTTTCTTCCGTCCTCTCGTTTTCCCCAACCAAGGGAGGTTCTTGCATCCCCTCCAATTTGAGCTTCATCGATGTCACTGTTATCACACAATCTGTATTTTCCCAAAGCCTAAAGACAAGTAGTCCGAGATTGGCATAACACGAGGGTAATCCTGTCACTGTCACCTTTGAACAGGGTACCCCTTTCTATTTATGAGAAGGAAAAGACCTACTCCAAGGGAGATGTCCCAAGACCTAGGGGTTTGAGGAAGGGAAGAGGAAAAGGTAAAATACACCTCTCTCTCTAGGTCACTCAAATCAAGTTTAAGTCTTGTTGGATGAAGAAAAGGAGAATAAAGTGTACCTTCCCTTAACCAAGACAATAGTAAACATTATAGCAAGTAACAAATGATAATGATGCTTCAAAAAGACAATAAACTTGCAAATATATGTTGGCAATCTATGTATGCAGCGAATGAAAAATAGATGATAGAAATTAGTGAATGATACAACTTCAATTTATATCAACAAGAACTCGCTTATGTAGACAATGTGAACAAGTATTAAAAACATCAAATGATAATACTTTGTCTTATGTGAATTCTCTAAATATATCAACCAACAATTGGATTTAAATAGGTTATCAAAGTTTAATGTAATAGCAACAAATCAGAGTAATGAAAACAATAATTAAGTTTCAGAAGTGTACTTCATAAAGGTAATTAAACACACATTTTAACACTTATTGATAGTACCTTTCCTTATACAAATTCTGGGATGATGTTATCCACATTTTTGGTTATCAAGATGATGACATGATAATGACATGGTGATAGAAGATCTATCTCTTCTTTAAGATCATTTTCATGAAGAAAGTTACACTTGTCAGTTTCT
>JZKD02S1871616.1:629211-662210 GCA_000966675.3 Picea glauca
TCAATACTTTAGAACTAGGGAAAGAGTAGTATTCTGTCTCAGTTTGTTCCAGATCCAGGTGGATCTGTGGAGATTGGTCTGTGTCCGCACTCACGAATTTATCCTAGAACAGATGACTTAGATGGTTAGTAGGCTGATATAAGCTGCAAAATGATAGTTTTAACAGTGATTATGACTGCAACACTTGGCTGTTAATATTTCTAGGTTAGGTTAGCAAGTTCTCGGCAAGGCCAAAAGGTTCAATTTCAAAGAAAATGCATCCATACTATGGAATTTGGGGCTAGGGAAAGTTTTGGTGCATAACACCTTCCCATGTCCAGAATTGGTGATTGCATGCAGAAAATTCCAGTCACTATATTTTTCCAATAATATTTTAGGCAGAGAATACAAAGTGGCTAGCCAAAACCTCTTATAAGGATATAAAATAAATGCTCGTGATGACACCTAACAAGAAGTATCATGAAGAATGTGTTGACATTGAGTACCAGAAGTCAAGGTATGGAAGCTATTAGTCAAGGTTAGTAGAGTATCAAGTAGGGAATTAAGCTTAAAAGTTGATGATCCTTGTCAAAGGTCAAAGGAGGATGACTAGTGCCTTTCTAGGTAATGGAGTCAAAGATGGCGACTTCTTCTAAGGCTACTAATTAATGATAATACACAAAAGTCTAAGAGGGAAAAGGTCTAGGAGGAGTAGCAATGTAAGTCCTCCTAGATTTTAACATCAAGAAACAAAGTGCTAGGGTGTAGGCACTTCTAGGCCCTAGTGCCTTTCTCTCCTTAGCCTTTTTATGGAGTAAATAGTTATGCAACAATAACCAAATGAAAACCTCTAGAGAGATAACACTTTAGGGATCTAGGGTTTCACTAGTTACTAGATCAATTTAGTGTAAGCTTGGCAAATACAAAAGTAAAAAACTAGCATCTTAAGTTTCTTACTTCAAGCATTAAATACACCATGAAATTTTATAATCTTGTATGAGCAAATAAAACCATGCAAAAATCCATTCAATAGATGAAAAAATGCAGATTCTACTTACTTACACCAAGAATAATCATGAATATACCATGCAAGATCACCATAGAACTCCAAAAATTGATCCAAGTTGCAAAGATAAGCCTTAAACAAGTGTGACGCCTCCTTATTTCAGCCAATAACCCAAGAGGGGCACAAATTTATGTCCTCCTTGTCTCCAAGGACAAGTTGTGATGAAAAATGAATGTACTTTTTGTTTATTTATACCAAATCAGGCCCTAAATTAATTTAAATTCAAAACTACTGGGTCGACCTGGCCAATTTGTTACAAAAATTAAATTCTGACAAAATTAAATAAATTTTCATCTAAAATCTCCTCCAAGGGTGACATCATGCCCTTCTAAGGTGACTTTGAGCCCCATATGTGGAGCGTTGAGCAAGGAAAGTGGAACGCTTGGCCTCTAGGGGCCTAAAATGATTCCCACACGTTCCACAATCCTTACAAATGCCTCCAAAGAAAAAACCCTAGCTATGGATGACATCTAGGGATATCATGGTGATGTCTAGGCCTCCCAAGGCCATCGTCCAAGTGAATGAAGGTAGGGCTTGTTTGTCTAAGGCCTTCCAGAGTGCCTCCAAACACACTGATTTCCTTCTTCATGGTACTATAATTCAATGTACCTATCCACCGTGCAAGGTCTTGTATGAACAACAAGTAAGCCCTCCAGGGGTTCATAAGTCACATCATAGCATGTAAATCACATCCAATAATTAAATTACCTAAACATGTGGATCAAACCCCCCTTAACCCCAAGCGAATGCTCAAAGACATTATGCAATTTGACAAATTAGTTTTGGAGAGGGTCTCAGGGTGTCCTATTGGGCTAACCTCTCTTAAGTTTGGGGTGTTTCCCAAGTGGAATCTAGTCCAAGTCATGTAAGTGCATGAGGTGGCATGGGGTAAATATTTGGGCATGGGGTGCATGTGATAACGTGGAAATGTAGAGTCTTACCTATGGGTTCCTTAGTGGAGGGAAAGCTGCACCTTGTCATGAATGCAATTGTTTCCTAGTCCAATCATTTCCTTTTATTCTTAGCTTTATTTATTTTGATATTTTTCTCTTGTGCTTCAAGGAAATAGTTGAGGTCCACTATCCTGGCTTGATGACCAGAGGTGACAACACTATCCACAAACATTTCACGGAAATGAGAAGGATGGCTCGTGATGAGACCCCCTTTCTCTTGGTTATACCAACAAGAGCCACTACCCTAGTTTGGTGACCAGATAGGTGGTAATTTCATACCACTACATGCCCATGGTCATAATAGGTCAGCTCCTGATGAGACCTCCTATCCATCAACTCACACCTTAAGTGTTTATGTTATCTTGTGGGTCTCCTTTCCTTACCGAGAATATTTACACTTCTTTCATGGGGATCCATTGGCAAAGCATATCAAAGGTTTCAAAATTGGATTTTAACTCTTGCCAGCTACTTTTACCCTCTGGTCCTTTAGCCCCTTCTTCCCACGATGTAAGGTACAACCCTTCCTAGTGTAGCCAATCCCAATTCCCAAAAATGGATAGGGGATATGGAAGGAATGAAAATGGAAAGTGATAAGGATGGAGGGAACAAACGATGACTTTTCACGGATCCCCCCAGTAGCAACCCATCCTAAAGGGAAATCAACTTCCTAGGGCACCGTGTAACCCTTCCAGGTTTGAATGAGGAAAAGAGTATAATTGTTGAGCAAACGTCATGAAACGAAGAAGGATTTGATACAACATGTTCAAGTGCTTCAAACATTAGAGTGATACATACCATGATACTTGGACTCATTACCTCATGGAGCAAGAATCACTACTACTTCAGGACCGACTGGTGTGATGGATACTACTCTTGGTGATATGTGGACTGCACTGAAGAAAAGAGGGGCCCTACGGGGCCATTCTCAAGTCGTCTGGCTCTCGGTAATCCATGTCTAGGACCTGTGGGCCTTGAGACGTGATCTCCTTAGTTATCCCTAGGCTAAGGGATAACATATGGCTCCAACTTGGGGACATGTACTCACCGTAGAGCGCATGAGAACCTCAATATCTCTGGTATACCTGTGCCTGCTAAATCTCAACAAAATACATTAGCAATCCTTATGGTGGTGATATCACCCCTTGTCCATATATGATAAAATAAAAAAATAAAGGCATATCTAGTCTAACATATGATTATGAGCATACATATATACAGAATGAATCAATACAATATGAAAATTCGACTACAACTATGCTAACATGATATGAAAATGGTATATACAATGGATGAAAATGCTTACCTACCTCTACTTACTTGTTGGTTAAATGCTAGGTGTAGTCATATAACCAATGAAACCATCCTAGCAATACCTCATAATAACTACCTCTGTGCTTCATCATAAACCAAAACAATGACAAGTTAAGCACAAAATAAACATGAGTTAGAGCATGCATTATATTATAGGAAGTCGTAAAGTCTATCCCATGGAGGCGGGAGGGAGGGACACAATCATGCCAAGTCACCCTTCCACAAAATTGATCAATCCATCTCAGAAAAGGATCATGAGAGGTCAAGGACTCAAAGGGATGGTTCAAAGAGTCTGAGGGTTGACTACCTTGGACGTCATCACTGCCTGGGGTCTGATAAGGGATTAAGAAGAACTTAGAGGGAAACTAACAACTTCTCAGGGGAAAGCTAAAAGATTGAGATAATAAACTTCTTAAGGCATTCAACCTCCCCTTGAATTGTAACGTAAATGTTTTCCCTAAAGAAAACTTGAAACAAGAGACATGTTCCCCAACTGCATCCTTAGTGACATAACGAGGTAAAGCAGTCGGAGGGATTTGGACAACCTTATCACAAGTATCCTGCTTCAGGAAAGTAACATCCTCACCTTTATCAACATTTGAGAACAACGACGGTTGGTAATCTTCTTCATATAATAAATCCAAGTGATCAAAGGAATACTCATCAAAATCCTCAAGGTATGACCGAAATTCATCAGGAGAACATTGCACTGGGTCATCCTTGGGTCCCTGAAAAACTTATGTATTTATATCATCATGTTGTTTCCAAACTTCAAAATTATTAGGAACATCATATGATTGTTGTAAAGGAAACATTCAAAGATATCCTTCCATATCATGAATGGGATCCTCATCAGAACCAATCACATCCCACTTATGTCTTCCAACATGTATGAACTCATTAATATTATCAAACATGTCACTACCTTTATCATAACATGAAGGATTTAGTGCATCCAAGGCCTCCTCTAATACTTCTTCACTTTCCAAATCATAAAATAAAGCATCATCAAAATCTTGGAAAGGGAAATAACTTACCGTGTTCACTTCTTGCTATGAAGGAGCATCAAAGGCTTGTATGACTTCATCAAATGGAATATAATCAAGTACATCATCCCCAAGACTTGTCTCTTTAATCATATTTTCGCCTTCATCAGAAAATGAAGGACCTAGCTCTTCCAAGGGTTCCTTTACTTCTTCACCTTCTGAATCATAGAACAAAGTGTCATAAAAAACTTGGAAAGGAAAATGATTCACCTCATTCTCTTCATCTTGTGCAGGAGAGATAGGATCTTGAAGAGCTTCATCAGATGGATGAGTGGATATTAGTGCTTCATCCTCATAAATGACTTCTTTAGTCAAGTATTTACTACATTCTATTGAATCATGGGGAAAATTGGTCTTCTTCAAGGGGTTGACAACCTTCTTCATAAATTTCTCCTTTTATATCAGAGGGTTCTTGGTATTGAGTATGGTACACATCCATGAGATCTTCCACAATCTCTGTGGTGAATCCTTCGTCCTCTAGGGCTATTGCGAGATTTTGAAGGGCATATTAATATGTTTGGAATTGTGGTTTCACAAAATCAATAAACCTATTGATGAGGTATATGAAATATTATATACCCTTATCTTCACAATAACCCTTAATCCAATCTTGCAAAAAATATGGTAGGGAAAGTATGAACAATTTTACCAGAACATCCTCCCCTTCAAATTCTATCTCACTTATATACTTCAATAATTCTACAATGTGAGTAATTGGGAGGCCTTCGAATCTTAGAGAGTTTTTTAACCATTTTATATCAAAATAATGCAGGTATCCTTGAAAACTTTCAAAATCAATAGTCAGATACACTTGTTCCCAGGGCACCATGATCCCATGTCTTGAAAGTATCACGAAGTAGAGAGTAAGTCAGTGTATTCTCCATATAACCTCTTAAGGATTATCAAAGGGAGTGAGGGAATCACCCTCAGTGGATTTTCCAGGAAAGCTCTGTGAAGTGAAGGATTTGAGTAAAAGACTTACTAAAAAAGTGTTGTTGAGGAATATTGACTCAATGTTCCCCGACATCGGCACCAAAAATGTTATCACACAATTGTTACTTTCCCAAAGCCTAAAGGAAAGTAGGTCGAGATTGGCGTAACACGAGGGTAATCATGTTACTATCACCTCAAGAGGGTACCCATTTCTATTTAGGAGAAGGAAAAGACCTACTCCAAGGGAGACGTCCCAAAACCTAAGGGTTTTGATGAAGGGAAGAGGACAAGGTAAACTACCCATCTCTCTCTACATCACTCAAATAAGGTTTAAGTCTTATTGGATGAAGCAAAGGAGAATAAAGTGCACCTGCCCTTAACCAAGACAACATTAAATGTTATAGCAAGTAACAAATGATAATGATGCTTCAACAAGACAATAAACTTGCAAATATATGTTGGTAGTCTATGTATGCAGCGGCTGACAAATAGATGATAGAAATAAGTAAGTGATACAACTGCAATTTATATCAACAAGAATTCGCTTATGTAGACAATGTGAACAAGTATTAAAAGAATCAAATGATAATACTTTGTCTTATGTGAATTCTCTAAACATATCAACCAACAATTGGATTTAAATAGACTGTCAAAGTTAAATGTAACAACAACAAATCAAAGTAATGACAACAGTAATTAAGCTTCAGAAATGTACTTCATAAAGGCAATTAAACACACACTTTAACACTTATTGATAGTACCTTTCCTTATACAAATTATGGGATGACTTAGATGGTTAGTAGGCTGATATAAGCTACAAAATGATAGTTTTAGCAGTGATTATGACTGCAACAACTTGGATGTTAATATTTCTAGGTTAGGTTAGCAAGTTAGTTAAGGTTAGTAGAGTATCAAGTAGGGAATTGAGCTTAAACATTGATGATCCTTGTCAAAGGTCAAAGGAGGATGACTAGTGCCTTTCTAGGGTAATGGAGTAAAAGATGGTGGCTTATTCTAAGGATGTTAATTAATGATAATACACAAAAGTCTAAGAGGGAAAAATTCTAGGAGGAGTAGCAACTTAAGTCCTCCTAGATTTTGACCTCAAGAAACAAAGTGCTAGGGTGTAGGCACTTCTAGGCCCTAGAGGCTAGTGCCTTTCTTTCCTTAGCCATTTTATGGAGTAAATAGTTATGTAGAAATAACCAAATGCAAACCTCTAGAGAGATAACACTTTAGGGCTCTAGGGTTTCACTAGTTACTAGATCAATTTAGTGGAATCTTTGAAAATACAAAAGTGACAAAGTAGCATCTTAAGTTTCTTACTTCAAGCATTAAATACACCATGCAATTTCATAATCTTGTATGAGAAAATAAAACCATGCAATAAATCATTCAATAGATGAAAACATTCAGATTCTACTTACTTGCACCAAGAATAATCATGACTATACCATGCAAGATCACCATAAAACTCCAAAAATTGATCCAAGTTGCAAAGATAAACCTTAAACAAGAGTAGTACCTCTTCATTTCGGCCAATAAACCAAGAGGGGCACAAATTTCAGTTCTCCTTGTATCCAAGGACATGTTGTGATGAAAAATGAATGAACTTTTTGTTTATTTATACCAAATGAGGCCCTAAATTAATTTAAATTCAAAACTGCTAGGCCGACCTCGCCAATTTGTTACAAAAATTAAATTCTGACAAAATTAAATAAATTTGCATCTAAAATATCCTCCAAGGGTGACGTCATGCCATTCTAAGGTGACATTGAGCCCCATGTGTGGAGAATTGAGCAAGGAAAGTGGAATTCTTGGCCTTTAGAGGCCTAAAATGATTCCCACACGTGCCACAAGATTCACATATGCCTCCAAATATGAAACCCTAGCTCTGGATGACATCTAGGGATATCATGGTGATGCCTAGGCCTCCCAAGGCCACCGTCCAAGTGAATGAAGGTATGTATTTTCCATCTAAGGCCTACCAGAGTGCCTCCAAAGGCAATGACTTCCTTCTTCATGCTACTATCCTTCAATGTACCTGTCCATCAGGAAAGGTCTCTCAGGAACAACAAGTAAGCCCTCTAGGGGTTCATAAGTCACAAGGATCATAGCATGTAAATCAAAACCAATAATTAAATTACCTAAACATGTGCATCAAACCCCCCTTGACCCCAAACGAATGCTCAAAGACGTTATGCAATTTGACAAGTTAGTTTTGAAGAGGGTATCAGGGTGTCCTATTGGGCTAACCTCTCTTAAGTTTGGGGTGTTTCCCAAGTGGAATCTAGTCCAAGTCATGTAAGTACATGAGGTGGCATGGGGTAAATATTTGAGCATGGGGTGCATGTGATAACAGGGAAATGTACAGTCATACCTGTGGGTGCCTTTATGGAGGGAGAGTTGCACCTTTTAATGAATGCAATTGTTTCCTAGCCCATTCATTTCCTTTTATTCTTAGATTTATTTATTTTGATCTTTTACTCTTGTGCTTCAAGGAAATAGTTGAGGGCCACTTTCCTACATTGATGACCATAGGTGACAACTTTATCCACAAACATTTCATGGAACTGAGAAGGATGGCTCGTGATGAGACCCCACTTCTCTTGGCTATGCCACCAAGAGCCACTACCCTCGTTTGGTGACCAAATAGGTGATAATTCCACACCGCTACATGCCCATGGTTATAATAGGCCATCTCGTGATGAGACCTCCTATCCATAAACTAGTACCTTGAGTGTTTATGTTATCTTGTGGGTCCCCTTTTCTTACTGAGAAGATTTTCACTGCTTTCTCCCAACTACTTTTACCCTCTGGGCCTTTAGCCCCTTCTTCCCACGAGGTAAGGTACAACCCTTCCTAGTGTAGCCAATCCCAATGCCCAAATAAGGATAGGGGAGATGAAAGGAATGAAAATGGAAAGTGATAAGCATGGAGGGAACGGACGATGAATTTTCACATATCCACCCAGTAGAAACCCATCTTAAAGGGAAATCAACTTCCTAGGCTACCGTGTCACCCTTCCAGTTTTGAACAAGGCAAAGAGTATAATTTTCGAGAAAATTTCATGAAACAAAGAAGGATTTGATACATCATGTTGAAGTGCTTCAAAAATCGGAGTGATACATACCATGATACCTGGACTCATTACCTCATGGAGCAAGACTCACTGCTACCTCAGGAACAGGATGGTGTAATGGATATTATTGTTGGTGATACGTGGACTACACTGAATAAAAGAAGGGACCTCTGGGGCCATGATCAAGTCGTCTAGATATAGTTACTTCGTCTATAGTACCCGTGGGACATGAGACGTGATCTCCTTAGTTATCCCTAGGCTAGGGGGTAACAATCACCAATACAGTTCCTGATACAATCTTGATCAACCAGATGTCAAGAAGCATTTTTTCTTCTTGCAGTCACGTCACCTTTTGTGTCAACATCAACAAGTTTCCAATAAGGTGGTAGTATAACAACTCTCATTCCACTATCAATGAGAAGTCTCAAATGACACATAAAGAGTCCTCATTGCTCTCTGATTTTGTTGATCCCCATAACATTCGACTACAGCAAAGTTTCATGTTATGGTGGATCTTACTATGCGACCATTGCAATTTTCAGTAGCATCCAAATACCTCTGAATTTGATAGGTCATCAATGCCCCCAAGTCATTCACCAATCGATTTATAGATAGTTCATTCCACAGAACTATCATCTGTTATTATTAACGCCCCCGAGGGAGATGCAAATATCCACTTCATCAACAATTTTCAGTTACACTTATAATTTTTTGGTTTCCTGACATGAGCATGGGGCATTCCCACCTCGTTTGTAAAAATATGCAGCTTTACATTTTAGTTTTTGGAGAATTTTTTACATTACTATGAATCCCCTCTTCCTCTGACAAGATGTTCCTACCATCCCTCTTCAACAACAACTACAAATCTCCTATTTGTTACAACAATTTCAATAGAAAGAAACATTGATGTATTTCAGCTATACATATGCTACTAACCTCAGACATCAGGGGGCATATGTTATCACCAAAAAATTTCTCAGAAAAATACAGACAATGGATGAAAAACCCAACACAACATACTACCAATAATTATGGAAGGATCACATTCAATTTGGAAAGATACCGACAAAACTATACAAAATGGTTCTGAAGTTCCATTCATATTCAACAAATGAAGCGTGTGCACATCCATGTGGGATAACACGATGTAAAATGCGTAGAGTGCATAGAGTTCGCGACTAACAGTCGAAAAACCCGCGTGCAAAAATGACACATTGATGATTTTGGTCGGGCCTCAACCACTTATGGGATGGAGTGAATCTCCCCCATACCTAAAATCACCCCCAAATTCCACCTTGGGATCATTGAAAGGGATGGGAGGTACCTCCAAAGGCCTCCCATTCACACTTGTAACTAGTTCAAAAATATCTTTCCATCCTCCTATAAATAGAGGATCATCGTATGCAAAAAAGAAGAAGAATCCATAGCATTGTTATGTTGTTCAAAATTCTCTTGGAGAAAGCCATATTTCCCTTGAGCCATTAGTTTTGAGCTAGTGTAGAATTGAGCAATATTTACACCTCTTGTGAAGATAAGTGTTGGTTACTTTGGCTGACCTAGGTTATGATATCGAATAGGTTTCCAACAAAACCCTCAAAACTATTGGCCCTCCTGGTAAAATAGAAGGCAACATTGCGCGCAGAGTGCACAATGCAGTCTCACCCGAGATAGATTTTATGGGGGACTACAATAATTAGATGTTTGCAGTGTAGGAATGAGTGTGGAAGGTGTTTAGATCATTTTTCTTATACATCATCATCATTAATCATTCATCTACTTCTATGATTCATTCATCTTTAAACCTATGCATGGAAGCGATTATAACTATTTTTAACCATTCATTCTTGAGCTATTGATTAACAGAATAGTAAAAGCATTCATTGAAAAACACATAGAACACAATATTTTACCGTGGTTCACCCTCCCTGAGGCTACGTCAACAAAGATCTGGATTCTATTCTCTTTTATTTATTCTGCTGCAAAATCTATGTTGTGCGCATTACATCTTCAGGATTACAATAAAAAATGAGGGTAAGTACCCTCTGGGAGGATGAATATATCACATCGGCTTCCTCAGCCTATGACTTAACCCTAAAAACTAGCTTATTCCACTCTACCACAATCACCATACAAAACTCATTATAATCAATAGCTTCTGAACCAACCCTTAACCTAGACCTCCTAGGTTTTTATTTATACTACTCTACTGGCTTATAGACATTACAATATTTGTCAAAAACCCTAACCCTAGAACAATTAGGCTTGTCTGCATGTGCGCCACATTGCTTTTCCTCCTACATGCTTATTTTCTGCCTCCTTAGGCGCGTGCTCCAAAAGTAGACCTTTTCTTCCAGAATTAGGTCTACACATAAAATAGATCCTTCTTCCCAAAATAGTCTTACGCCAACAGGGCCCCAAAACTGACATATGGATCGTCCTGAGCCACTTAGGTGTTGCGCGCTCCCTGTACAACCTTCTCCAAGTTGTGGAACTTCTCTATTAGTTCTTTCCCTTTTTCTTTCGCCTATGTGGCTTTATCTATTAGCACCTTGACCATATGCGTTGTTATCTGTTCTTGTAGCAATGATGCACTCTTTGAATGTGCCTACGCCATCCTTGTCTTCTCTTCCTCTGGCTCCATAATTATCTCAGCTGCTTGTTCCTGGAGGGGCTCTAGTTGGGCCTGTCTTGCCTTCTTATTGATCTGTGTTGTCTTTAACTGATGCGGGAGCATCTCTCCACGTCAGCCAGCCAGACACATCCACGAATTCAAATCACGCATTGAAGAAGAGGCGCAACCTCATTTAAAATCTGAATTCAATGTAATTAAATGCTTAGGCTGGTGAGCCATGGAAATCCGTTCTCTATGCAGGCTGTAGATAGGATCGACTTTAATGCAATATCGGCTGAGATCTAGAATCCAGGCGCTGGACTAGACAACCATTGAATGTAATTTATTAGAGTAGGTAAACCTGGAGGGAAGCGCTCAATTGAGCCCTCAGGTAAAAGAGATTTGCAGATCTCATTTAGAGAGTGGGTTGAGTTAGGAGTAAGAGAAGGGTAGAGCCGAGGAGAGCTCAGGAACACCATTGTAAAGATACAGGCATTTTGCCATTTTTAATACAAGCAACATTTTTTCCTGCATGAGTTTTGTGTTATATGGGTGTCTGTGAGTGTTCATTTTATGTTGTAGATGTATATGTAGTTATCATGCATTTGTAGGGAGTGTGCTTGATTTCAGGGATGAAGGTCTTTGAGGTTTCATGCCATGAGGGCATGACAGAGTGCTGCGGACTCTGAAGACCAGTGCATGAGTGCACTTCTAAACTCTGAGGAGTCAGACAAAGACATGCTGCGGCACAGAACTGGAGTCAACAACTCAGGAGGAAGACCTCAAGGTTTCTGAATACCTTGGAGGCAAGGCTGTGTAGGTGAAACATAGTTGCAGACAAAACTTTGCTGTAAGTTCTGTGAAGCTCTGCTAGGAGGGCATTGAGTGTAGGCACAGGGTGGTGAGAGAAGAACTCTGCTGCGAGTTCTTAAGAGGAACCCGAATCGTGGAGGATTCTGTGAAGCTCTTCCATGTGGGCATTGAGCGTGTGCACTGCGGTGCATTTGTGGAAGAACTCTGTTAAGAGTTGAATAAGAAAGAACTCTGCCAGATGGGCATTTGAGTTAGTGTGCAGACAGGCTCAGCAAACAGTTGCTTGAGCAGAAGGATAGCCAGGAGGGCATCCATTTCATTCTCTATCTGAAGGGGAAGAAGGACGAAATCCCCCCAAGGGGTCTGAGTACTGGAAAAATCTCAGGACAGATAGCATCAGCGTGTGCATATGAAGATTCTGCAAGGAGTGCAGGAGTCGAAAGAATCCTTTGAGGATTCTAAGGAAGAAAATCTCAAGAGGAGTCGGCATATTCATACGCGCAGCGAGGATCAATTTCAAAGAGCTTGCAGATGGAAGAGAAGGCCAAGGTTGAAGCCTTGGAGAAATTCAAATTCTTCTAAGTCTGGGAAGAAGGCACGCAGGGAGCTCAGGAAGGAGCAACAACAGCCGTCAGATCGGTTGGGAATTTGATCTGGAACGTTGGTGTTCGTGTCCAGGGAGCAGCTGGAGGAGTGCAAAGAAGGAGGAGATCGACTGCCATCGGATCTCACTCAAGATCCCGTAAGCCGTTGGATCGGGAGAAGTTGCGTAGAGTTTAAGCGTAGGAGTAGGTGTGCAGAAGAAGTGATCTGAATCGTTTGTTTAGGGGGGACAGGTGTCAGAGATCCGCGTTGAGTCAGGATAGTAGCCATCGGGAAATCGGAGTTCCTAAGGTTGAAGGGCATGGGACATCGAAAGTCTCGAAATCCTGGAGGAATCGAGACCATCCGATAGGAAGGGACGCGTGGCAAAGATCGGAGCCATCGAGGAAGGCCCGACAAGGAAGCCGTCTATTGGCATTTGGGTCATCGGGAAATCAGGGATCCCGATGACAAGGTGTTCGTGCACTTTGAAATCGTGAAATGCGATACCTCGATCAGTGGGGAATAGTTGTCAGCATATCCGGAGAAGTGGAAGATCCATTGAGTGGGAGCCAGCTGTCGGCACAGCGGATGAGGAGGAAAGCCCGTTGTGTGAGGGCCAGCTGTCAGTGTAATAGAGAGTCGGTATTCAGAGAATCGGGGATTCCATGGTCGTGGAAACTTTACATCTTGAAGTCACGAACCCCGAAACACTGACGAGAGGTTTGATCACAGTCATGGGTACTGGTCACTTGGACCAGGAACTGAGCCAGGAGGGTTAGTGTATGAAGGAACGTATCAGGGATCGACATATCGCGAGTCCCGCGGACGATTGCATTTTGACATCGAAAACCCCGAAACCCCGACAAATTTATATGGCTGCGGTCATATAGGAGGGGGTTGTGTGGACCAGGGCATAGCTGGAAGGGGCTAAGGCTAAGTAGAGAGCTCGTCGGGAATCGGGGAATCGAGAGGTAAGAAAACCTCGACAATAGAAACAGTGAAACCCCGACGCCGATAAATGGTTTTATCATGGGGAAATTGTTCACGGTTCGTATAGAGGCCGTGAGGAGAAAGGACCTGTGGTGTGGATCAGGTATTTTCACAGGGATTCCATTGGGAGTCCAAAGAGCTAATTTGGCTCGCATGAGAATTTGAATGATCCTTAAGACCGAGAGGTCAGGTGCAGAGACCCTGCGGGGTATGTAGGAGCGTCGTGCGCCATCATTAACTCTGTCTACAGGGTATTCATCTCCTATGTGCCCTTCAAGCGCTCGATAATTCTCATGGTTTTCTGTCACTGCTTGATTTCCTGCATGGCAGCATTGATTTTCTCCTCTTTTTGGTCCAAATATTGGACCTTTTCATCTTCTTCCAAAGTGGTCCAAATTTGTGTAATTATGTCAAAACGTTCTGCGACTTCCTTGGCTTCTCTTGCCATTTCATCTATCTAGAATTTTGATTGTTGTTCTCTTTTCTCTCAAACCTCAGAAGGAGTCGTAGGATTTAGTTTATCTTCGGCTTTATCTCCTGCCTATACCCCTCAATTGTTTGTGCAATGATATTTATCTTTTCATCTGTGCTCCTATCCAGTGCTTGTGCGCTATCTAAAATGTGGTTGTATATCTTTTTTATCCCTTGCTCTAGATTTTCAATTCATTGTTTTTCCTCCTCATTCTAAGAATTCAACTGGTCGTAGGTGATCTGTAATATCTCTGTGACCCCCCTACCAACCTCCAAGTTGGCGACATCCACGCGGGATCTAGATTGTACTTCCTTCTTTATACTAGCATGGAGTCCATATAGTGCTTTTGTGGGTATCTATGCCATGACTACCTCAAAGTGGTCAATATCCCCCATGGTTTTCTACGCATTCGCTTGATCGATTATGACCATGTGTTGTGTGACCATGAATGTATCCCTGTCATGTACTATTATATGAACTGTGTCATATTTTTCTTTCTGCGCATGGGGTTACTGTGCCTTTTTAGGTTGTTGCATTGTGTCCTGCGGTACTGTATGAATTTGTAACTACTGTAGAGTTTCATGGAATTATATGAGTTTATCCATGATCTCTTCTCTCTATGCTTCTGCAGCGTGGACCACATCTTATCACCTGTCCTTGACCTTGTCTTCCATAGAATAAACATCATCCTTTGTCAAGGTGATGACTGGGTCCTCCTTGGTGTACTTAATCTTTTGGTGCATCTCCTCCATTTGCGTTGTGGTTCTTATTTTCTGTAAGAGTTGTGCCCAAATTGTCATCGTCTGTGCCCCCTCCTTATCATCCTAAGATGTGTCTCCCTTCTTGGAATCCTTTTGAATGTCTTCCTTGGGCACCATTGTTTTCCTCCTTAGCCTCTTTGGCACTGTGTTGCTTCCCGACGCCTGAGTGCGCACCACAACCTTCCTAGTGTTAGCAGCTGAGCTATTTGTCTTTGTTGAAGGACCTGCTTCGTATTTCCCCTTATGTTTGGTTGATTTCATTGTTGTTGGCCTTGTTCCTGTTTTTTATACTGGCATCTTCCACTGCACAGGCAAATCTTTGATTATCCAATCAATCTCTTCCCTTGTGACGCAATATTGCATCTCCAACCATTCCTTCTTTGGATCCCTTGTGGCTCGGATCCATATATGGTGCCTAGATGACTTAAACCTGGATATCCCTTTAGTTTCCTAGACCACTTCCACATGAATGCACCACACATTGGTTGTGCATTTTTGTATCCCTTACAGAAGCATAGAAAGCATCGTGTTATTCGCTTGTTGATTCTTGGTGTCCTTGGCCTGTCAGAGGGATTCATACTTGGCTGCATAGCACTTCCCACTTCTATCCATAAAAACGTAAAATTTTGTCTCTTTCCATCCTGCCAAATCTATGAGGATAATGAGCCAAGAATAATGGAATTCAGTTCCATTATCCTGTGCATCACTGTAGTCGATCAAGAATTGATTCAGAAGGTAAGGCACCCAACTGAACATTACCCCTTTTGCGCACTATGCAACAACTTCGATGACTCCTTCTGGAGCCTCTTCTTTTTTGCACTTCCTTATCATCTTGCAAGCCATGAGCTTGCTGGTGAGCCTTTTTTCATCATCATTGATGTCTCTAAGCACAATTATCATGTTCCCTCTGCTGGTGCCAAAACGTGCCTTGACTATCTCAGAGATATCCTTCTTGTGCGTTTTGTTGTCCAAGTATTCCTCTGGTTGTGCACCCACTGTGGGTAATCCTATAATTTTGGCGATCAATGCCACATCCAGTTGTACTAGCCTATCCATCCAAATAATTCCACCATGTAACCTGGCTATTAATTGTTTGATGCATAGCCCAACATTTTTATCGCTCCCGAAGTGCGGTATGTCCAGGAGGTTCATGATCCCGTAGTTGTATAACCTTGTTATCCATTGCGCAGGCTTCATGATTGGTTTTGGTAGGGGTCCAATTTACCCTATGTTCACCAAGTATACTTCCTCGGCCAAGTCTAGGAATTTTGTTGCATCACACACACCCTGGTTTGAGTACCTTAGTTTAGGAACTTTCCCAAGCATGTCCTCCATGGTCACCACTATTTATGGGACATAGGGAAGTGTAATTTTTGCGGCATCCTACACCTTTCTTTTCTACCTGATGGAAGATGGGTCTGCTTATGCTATTTATGTGTCATCTTCTTTCCTCTCAAATTTCGGTTGGTTGGTGATCTCCTCAACTAACAACTCTTCTTCGTCGCAGCCTGTTAGCGCAAATTTGATCAGACCAGGGTCATTTTTAGGTTACCAACAAAAGGTACTGAGTAGTCTAGAGAACTGGCATTTTCATCTTCTCTGAAGAGAAGAAATCTCACCCAAAGCGCAACCAAGACAAGAAGATAGGGAAGGGTAAGGAGAATACTTAGGTAGATCTCTAGAATAATCAAAATTCAACATAGTCTTGCTCAAGATGAACTAACAAGTAACATATCTGAACTCATTCATAACTAATATTAAAAACAACAGAGTTGCAACCACATTTGCAACCAACTATAACATATTGATCTTATCAGACATGAAGAATTAAATTAAAATGAAAATTCATAGACATCGACAAAGAATTACATAGAATATTTCAAAATTTTAGGTCCTTCCATATATTATCATCAAAAGGGTTTCTTAGATACAATCCAATAGATATAAGTCATTACTCTGTTACAATATTTTTTGGCTCCAAACTCATTCCTCATAGCTCTATCTACCCTTTTCCCAAAATGGATACTAATTACAATCACATAACCTCAATGCAGTGAATGATAATCCCGTCTAACCCTTTACAATCATATACATATCGTATATATAAGCCAATTGGGATTTTCTGGTTTGAGACTTCGTATGATTTCTTTTTCTTGTTCTGTTGTAACTTCTTTCTCCTTGATGATGTTGCGTTGTCCTTCTTTCCAACCATTTTTTGTTTCCTCCCTTGCTCTGTTTTCCAACTCATTTGTGGCTTGTGCAACTTATGTTTGACAAAAAATGGGACTGTAGTCTTCCTTGCACAACTTCTAATAAAAAAAACGAAGGGCCCAATAGGCTCCGACCAAAATCCTTGATTAGTCCTCAAGTCAAGTCCTCGGTTCTTTTGTGATCTCTGGTTTGTCCTGTTGCTTTCCTTTGTCCTATGTCTCTACTTTCCTTCCAACTTCTACTTGCGCTCTTTCATTTTCCGCCTCTTCAAACGAAGGGCCCAAATGTGGGACCAATTCTAGGTCTCTTTATCTTACTCCTTGAAAACTGACGATTTTATTCTGCCACTTCCTGGAGAGAAGTGAAGCTTCGGCCACAAAATGTTGAGTCACATCTGTAATGCATCCATTAGGCTTGGATGCGACTAGGGAGTTGCACTATGAATCAGATATAACATCTACCTGATGCATATGCATGCAAGTTGTTTGAACAATAGGTCGAAACTCCCGTAGCTCTTTCTTACCTATGGAATGCGCTTCAAATAGAGCATTCAGCTTATTGTTCGCATGTTGGATCTGGTCGAATTTTTCCTGCTGCTCCAGTGGGTCCATGGTGACAACAACTTCCTTGTTAATTGACTGGATATTTCTGGTCATTTCCTCTAGATTCTGGTTGCGTCTTGCAATGATACCCATCCAATCGCTAACTTCATGAAAGATCCTCGTGAATTCTGTTGTTCGTTTGTGCAAGGCTGCTCTTGCGTTATTTCCTTCAAGCACTACCTTTTCCATTTTCTCTTGAAGCTTCCTGAGTTTTTTTTATTCTTCACACTGAATCTCCCTGGTCAAGGTGGATATCGGTGGCCACCCACCTTTTCCAACTTGCTCAAAATAGTTTTCTGGCAATTTTGGCAATTTATTATTTTTAGTAGTTTTTAACTTTTGGGGCCATTTTGAGGGCCTAAATGAAGTTATTTTGGGATATAGATTCTCAATGATAGATTAAGGCTCTTATTGAGACCCAAAAATGAATCTCCTCGATGATACCTTTCCAACGAGCTATCGTGTGCCCCAAATGAAGATCGTATGCCAAGGTTACCCCCCTAGGAAGTTGATACACCAAACTACCCAAAACGGGGTCCACAAAACTATTGGATTTTCATCTTTCGAGGTTAGGGTTTTGGATTTTATTTATGATAAAAAGGAATTTGGAGCCTCATTGTAAAATCATCTTCTCACAGATGTGATTAGCCGTCACATCTCTTCTCAAAGATAAGTTTCCACCATTCTAGCGAGTCTTTCACTCTGTATTTTTACAGTCTTTGTACATTTTCGCTCATTAATAGAAAAGTGTGTATTATTGTGTCTCTGTGTTAATGGTTGCATATCTGATACATTTATGTTATATTATTGGATATCCAAGATATATTTGTACATTTCTTTATTATATCTCCACTCTCATTTCGTGCCAAAAATAATCTGGATCACTCCCACAACTGTGCTTCAAGGTTCTCTGTTGGAATGACCAGCTCTGACCATGCTCCCTGGAGTAGCTCAACCTGCTGCTCAGGCTCACCTGCTACACTGGATTCAGGAAGTTGTGATTTTTCCTTTCTTATCTCTGGCCAGGATTCTGCAAGCTTCTCTTATACTCTTTCCATTTTCTACTCCGCCTGGATCTTTTCATATTCTTCTTGTGTCCGACGTGATTGGGCGAGGAGTTCTTCTTCCTTTGAATACTTTGTGTCCCACTCAGCCTGTTGTATCCTCTACACCAATTGATCAGTTGAATCTCTAATCATGCCAATTAGATGCACTTATGGCCACTCAGTGAGGTCACCAGAAGGAGTGGCCTCCCTGGGTACTCAGACCTTCAGTGGAAGTCCACTGGTCATCGAATGCTTTGAAGGTGTCTCCACCTCTTCCTCCCCTATAGATGGACCTTGCGGTGGCTGTGCAAGTCTCATCCTCAATGCTGATGAAAGAAATGGTAGCACTTTTGTTTTTTCTAGGCAGAGTTGCATAAGCTCTGCACACTGCTGTGGATTTTGGAGTACTAGCTCCAACTGTTCTTGCAACGAGGTTGCACTCTATTCTGATGTCGAATCAAGCTCCTTCTGAACCTCTGGTACTCCTACCTATTTCTAGACCTCGGCTTCTAGGGTTGCACTTATTTGGATTGTACCCTCAACATTGATTGTTGAGGGAGTGCACTGAGGACTTGGGACTTGCAGTATTGGTACAGTTTGAATCTTCGTTGAAGGCAGAGTGTCCTGAATTGGTACAAATAGAATAATTTGTTGTCTCGAGAATTCAGGGTTTGAACTAGTGATTTCTAGTCTATGTTTGGGTGGTTCAGGGGGGTCCAACTACATGGGCTCCGGTTCAGTGGTTTGGTGTGGGATGGTTATTTCTCGATGTGGTGACTGGTGTTGTGGGGGTGATGGGGGTTGTTCGATGATGATGGTGGTGGATGGAGTGGTATCAGGTTCGGGATCATCATGAATGTCAATGATATTTTGGGCCACTCGAGTTGTTTCTCGAGTACGAGGGATGGTTGATGATATAGGTTGAGGGTTCAGGATATTTACACGGGAGAGCCATGTCCTTGGTTTCGTGACCAACGGGTCTCCAATGAAAGCAACGTTTAGGATGTCATTGACATATTTACCTGTCAACATAGCTTTCTCTGGAAGCTGCGAGAACATGGGAAATGTTCTCTTATCGCGTTCGAGTGGTTGCATCTCTTCCTCCTCCTCCTCCGAGTCTGTATGCATTGGAGCCTCTTTATTTTTATCCTCTGGGCCCGAGCTCGGTCCTACCCCTATTTCCTCTCCCATTTTCTTCAAAATCTTTGTCAGTAGAAAGTAGTGCATTCCCAACTTGCACGGGTTGCGTTTCACTCCTAGCCATGACATGACCTCCTTATCAAAAGCCTCCTCATCCAGGTAGAATGACATCATCTCAAAGTGGAAGTCTTCTCTCTTAGCATGCCTTGGCAAGACGAAGGTATGGTGGCGGTTCATGTTGAATGTGATGTTACACATGTTCAGGTTGAGCAATTCCTGAGGTATGCACAACCTCTGAGTTGTGTCAAGCAGCCAGTTATACCATTTTGAGAATGTTTCATTGTTGAAGGTTGTGTTCTCCGAGTCTGACCTTGAGTGCCAAGGCTCGAACATCTTTGCAAGTCGACCCTTTTCTGCTGGTCATAGAGGTCTTCCTGAAGGTGGTGTCCACTTCAGCATGGCGAACACAACTAGTAGGTATCCATAAGTGAAGGTGTCTCCCTTCTCCTAATATTCCTCACATGCGACCAAGAGTTCTTCCAGCAAGTAGCTACACTAATTGAATGTTGCTCCATTGGTGCAAACATATGCTACCGACAAAGCATCTAACGTGCTCGCACTTGTAATACGACCACATCACCTTGCTAGCAATCACATAGCAAGTTGTTCTGAATGTCTCGGGTAGAGTGGGGTCAATCTCTGAGTATGAAATCGTTCATACAAACTCATTTTTCCCTTTTTCTTCCCATGTTTACTGGGACCTTGAATCCCTTTGGATACGTCTTCACCTTCGATGGAGAGGCCTGTGAGTTGATGGATATCCTCTGCATGTATGGGATACAGTTTGTCGATCCATAAGCTCTTGTCATGTACGCGGATAATGAGGAACTTAGTTCACCGTGCAACCTCACCCGTAGTGCCAAAAAATGGCAAGTCCCAGAGATTCATGATGGTGGATTTGAAGATGTTGATGAACTCTGGATTTGACACAAATTGCATCCCTCCTAACTCTTTTGGAGCCACACTCTAGAACACGTTGATGTTCAATTGTGGGAATAGGACCTAGTCTGTTAGGTTGAGGTCAAGGAGTTTCACCTTCTCAAACTTTCCCTTGAGATCACCCAAGATCTCGACCCGGGGATCACATGGCTCATCCGACACTGCATCTTTAGAAACTGAATTCCTTATTCCCGTAGATCTTGGCATAGTGACTCTAGACTGTCAACAGAATTTGATATGATAAATGGGATTTGGGATTGTGACTGAGGGTTGAGGGATTTCACAGGCGTGAGTGAAATTCAGAAATCTCAAGGCATTAAGTTCTCTCTGGGAAACAATACGTCTTACGCTGAGTTCGCACAACCTTATAATCAGGCTTAGTTGGCAAGTTCTCTAATAAATGCTAAGGCCACTCATCATTAATACTATAGATGCAACTTGGAGCTGAGTTGTCTGATGGGACTGTTTAATGGGGTAAATCTATTGGGTGATCCTGGCATTTACTGAGCAATTTGGTCAGGGATGTGGCCAACTTGAGGCCTTACCATTTGAACAAATGAGAATCTTGGCTCGAATACCAATGGCATCTTCGTGTATTGCAGATTTATGGTTTAACAGAGTTCAGATGGGTTACTGTAGTGGTCATAAAGGCTATGACTAGACTGGGTTCGTGTGGCACATGGACTAGGATTGCATTCAGATTTGTTCTCCCTCCAACCACAAAGGGGTCCCCGTCACATTTAATGACTGTCTTTAATGGACTCGTGGCTCTTATGATCCTACGCTGCTGAGTAAGCAGTTCTTCACAAAAGTAACACTTAGATGGAAAAATCAAAATACATGTCGCAGCGCAACAATGCACACTCCAAATTTATTAACTAAATTAAAAGAAATTGAAAAAAAATCAAATATAACTACTATACATGCTCCCTTGGACTAGAACAACATTCCTTTAGCTCAGTTCTGATAAATATAGGGTTTCAGGCGAGCACCATTCACCCATTCTATCCAAAGTATACCATCCAGTTGTGAAAATCTGACTTCTATATAGGGTTGGATCTATGAAACTATAAATGGTCCCAACCAATGCATGCACAACTTGCCTGGATGTTTCTAGTATCGAGTATCATAAAGTAGGACCTTATGTTGAAGAGAAATCCCCCTGCGGATAGGCAGATTCTCTCGAGGTCCTTAGACTCCTAAGACCAAGATAGAAAAATGCTTAACGTGGACACTAACATCCTTTTAGATATAGATAAGCTAATGTATGAAGAGGAAGGAGAAAAGAAGTACCTTTTTAATGGTGTTTGTCCCTGGATGGTCCGAGTTGAGCTTCAATCCTAAACTCTTCGATGAGCCCTTGAGACAAACATAGATACGACCAGCTTCCTACTTTACTAGGATTAGCTAAAAAATAGATCTATCTACTAGAGACAAGTTCATGTGAGATCAAACACAGACTTGAAAGAAACAGGCCAAGCATGTTATATTAATGAGAACAACAATGAAGAATACTTACAACCATAGATGTGAGTTCAACAGCTTCATCAAGCTCTCCTTGTCCAAACCCTTTCTTAAACAGTCCACGCATGGAATGCTGATGTTCCAAATGAAATCTCCTTCATGAGATCATAAGTTAGATGCTTCACAATACTTTCCATACCCTTTCACCATGAGAAGGACTCCTTATATAGGCTTGGAGAGGCCCAAACACTTGAGATATATTTAGGGTAAGTTGAGGAGTCTCCTCCTTTAGTTATGGATCTTTCCTAAGATCATGGCTTGACCAAGGATTCGAATCCAACTACCTTCATAAATTAAAGGAATCTCTTCCTGATTTTCCTCAACAAGTCAAAACTTGCTCAGAAAAGGAAACGCTCTCCCAAAAGGGGCACCGGAGTGCTATAGCGCTCCCCTAAAAGGGTGCACAGAGCACCAACGCTCCCTGTTAGTGTATAGGGGATCACTCCTCTCCAAAAATGTCTTTTGAGTGGATTTTCCAGTGGCAAAAGGTTTATAAACTTTGTTAACCCATTCCTCTTCTTCGAAATCAGTTGTTTGAGGTGTTTCAAGTGTCCTTCCGATGTCGTTATAGGCACGACATAGACAATATGGTAGTATGCTTTATCTGACACTTGCGACACTTGCGACCAAAATGTGACACTTGTAATATTGATAACAAAGACACTAGGCCATTTTCGTAATGAGTAATTTTGATGTGTAACAGATTGCCCCCCAAAGTATGAAGTTAGAAGATGAGAACTGATAACTGAAATTCTTTGCAGACCGTCAAGCAAGGGTATGGACTCAGAGAACCTGACAGAAGCTGCACACAACCATCAAACAAATGTTAAGACATGCTTCAAACCCAAGGAAGGCATACCTATGCTTGAGTGATCGAGACTTTCAAGGTATGGTTGCCATAAATACACTGCAGATCCATAATTATATTGACAAAGAGATATAGCCATCGAAGATACAATGTGGATCTATATTCGCCTGACCTAAATTGGTCACAGCCACGAAGAATACACAGTGGAGCTACGAGATGTCAAGACATAGCCACGACCAATACAAAGTGGATCTATGTAACAGTATATGTGTCAATGTTCAAAAGAACCTCTGTCGCAACCTGGGCAAAGTACATACAAGAGTGACAACTAAACCCAGGGTCTACTTACTGATCCCGATGTAGTATGAATCTAAACATGTGAATAGATGTTTTGATGTTGAACATGGTAGAAACCACTTGATTACCGGTCAATGAGGTGAACCGTTAACAAGTGCAAGGGAGATCACCATTCATGTCAATGATTCCCAAGGTATTTAGTACATTCCTATGAATGTGAATAGATGAGATGAAGTCGAACATCCGTGGAATCATCCGATCAGAGGTCAATGATGTTAACCCACTTTCGGACATGAGGAGGCCTACCATTAAGGCATGCAGGTCCCAAGGTACTAACTGGTTTCTAGGTCTAATCCATGGATAATGTGTTGAGGTTGACAGGGATAGACTTGTCGCAGGAGGGCCTTGATGTATCCCCCATCAACGACATGAAACTAACACAGAGATGTAATTGGTGGATCAAAAGAACATGGACTAACACAAGTATTGAAACAGGGATTTGTGATGGCTGACTCTTGAGGCAGATACTTCCCTTGAACACTGAGGCACAACAACAGAAACATGACATGGAGCAAAACATGATGATGTAATGGATACTGTGACTTTCGTTAGGTGACAAAAAGGATTAAGGAAACTTAGAGGATTAGTTCAATGCAGAGGTTCAGCGGATTAAAATGCATGCAAAAACAAAGTGTTGTGTTCAAGGGTGACTGTAAGGATTACTAGTGATGTTCTCAATAACTGCTTGGCTTGCTTCTTTCAATTTCCCCCCCATTTAGATAGATGAGTACCTCTTTTTTATTTAATGAGCTCGAGGAGGGTAACACATGCTCGATATAACGACGACACTAGGCCATTATTGTAATGAGTAATTTTGATGTGTAATAGATTTCCCCCCAAAGTATGAAGTTAGAAGACGGTAATTGATAATTGAAATGCTTTGTAGACCGTCAAGCAAGGGTATGGACTCAGAGAACCTGAAAGAAGCTGCACACGACCATCAAACAAATGTTAAGACATGCTTCAAACCCAAGGCAGGCATACCTATGCTTGAGTGATAGAGACTTTCAAGGTATGGCCGCCATAAATACACTACGGATCCATAATTATATTGACAAAGAGATATAGCCACCGAAGATACAATGTGGATCTATATTTGCCTGACCTGAACTGGTCGCAGCCACGAAGAATACACAGTGGAGCTACGAGACGTCAAGACATAGCCACGACCAATACAAAGTGGATCTATGTAACAGTATATGTGTCAATGTTCAAAAGAACGACCGTCACAACCTGGAAAAAGTACATACAAGAGTGACGAATCAACCCAGGGTCTTCTTACCAATCCCGATGTAGTATGAATCTAACCATGAGAATAGATGTTTTGATGTCTAACATGGCAGAAACCACTTGATTACCGGTCAATGAGGTGAAATGTTAACAAGCGCAAGGGAGATCACCATTGATGTCAATGATTCCCAAGTTACTTAGTACATTCCAACGAACGTGAATAGATGAGATGAAGTCGAACATCCGTGGAATCATCCGATCAGAGTTCAATGATGTTAACCCGCTTTCAGACACGAGGAGGCCTGCCATTAAGGCATGCAGGTCCCAAGGTACTAACCAATTTCTAGGTCTAATCCTTGGATAATGTGTTGAGGTTGACAGGGATAGACTTGTCGCAGGAGGGCCTTGATGTGTCCCCCATCAATGACATGAAACTGACACAGAGATGTAATTGGTGGATCAAAAGAACATGGACTAACACGAGTATTGAAACAGGGATTTGTGATGGTTGACTCTTGAGGCAGATAATTCCCTTGAACACTGTGGCACAACAGCAGAAACATGACATGGACCAAAACATGATGATGCAATGGATACTATGACTTTCGTCAGGTGACCCAAAGGATTAAGGAAACTCAGAGGATTGGTTCAATGCAAAGGTTCAACGGATTACAATGCATGCAAAAACAAAGTGTCATGTTCAAGGGCGACTGTAAGGATTACTGGTGACATTCTCAAGAAATGCTTGGCTTGCTTCTTTCATTTTTTCCCCCATCCAGATAGATGAGTACCTCTTTTTGATTTAATGAGCTCGAGGAGGGTAACACATGCTCGATATAACTTACCTTCGGTAAGTCCCTCTTCCTTTGTTTAACGAACTAGAAGAAGTAAGGGTTCAGTCTCGTATGGGCCCTTCAATGTATGATGGTTTAATGAGTCCAGAGAAGGTAAACTTGGTCATTTTTCATATTTAGATTCTAAAAATGACTTAAAGACGACTCCAGTGTTTTCCTTTTTCATAATGTTAGTCTTTATGAGGCCAAAAAAGAGATAAATTATCACTCAAAAGATGCCCTTTCAAACCTTTTAATGAGTGGGAAAGGAAGCAAGATCACTCGACAATATTTTCACATTTAGAGAGTCTGAAAAGAACTTACATATGACTCCAAGGGGTTCCTTTTTCGTGTAGCCATGGGGGTCCAAAAAAGAGATAAAAGTTTACCCGACGCGTTCTTATATTTTCGAGCTTGAGAACGTACTAAGACTATGCTCATGGATATCACACGGTGAAAAAATGATCAAAACTGCTCCGAAATCTGTCAAAATGTCAAAACTGCAATCCAGGGGTTTAGTGAGACCTCCGAAATATTTTCAAAAAATCCAAAAATAACTATACCTTATGAAAAAATGAAAATTTATAAATATTTATACGAGGAAAAATTTTCAATTACCATTTCATTTGCATAAGGATTTGTAGCAGTGGAAATTCGCATTTGGGAGGTGAATCTTGTTTTACTCGGCACCGGAGCTACAGTCGATCATTTCCCTCACCGTTTGGACTAGGTAAGTGCTATTCTCTTCGTCTTTCAATTACACGGTTTACAATTTGTTTTCAAAGAAATAATTGAATAAAAACCGAAGCCCTAGGCTGTAAAAAAACGCCTAAATCAAATCGGCCCTTCTTCAAAATGATGGGAAAATGCTGTCCATTTATAAAAATGCCTTCACAAGGCCGTGGAAAGAATGCCAACGTGTTGATACATGAGTGGGTAGGTCGTTTTGCCCAAAAAACAAAATAGGAAACCCAAAAAACGCCCACACAACCATCAAACTGCGGGTGTCATTCGTTTTAATTTAAAAACGTTTTACTATTGGTTATGAGGCTGTGTCGAAGTAATGATGAGAAATAGAAGGGGAATGGGTCTTTTGAACAACATAGATGATGAATTTAAATTTTTTTCAATTACTTAAAAAAATGCTGAAAGCGTGACTAATGAAGTTTTTTGTTGTTTGCAGGTGATTTCGGCAACAACCATGATTGAATGGAAAGAACAGGAGCATGAGCTTGACAATGGGGATGCTTTGTGGAGTCCTCATACACGGGCCGCGTTGAGAGATTGTGGTCTTCTCAAATTCTTTAAACTGCAAAAGATGAAGAAATAAATCCTTCTGCTTGAGCATATGATCAGTTTGTGGGACATTGCGGAGCAAGGGTCTCGAATTGGAACGCAAATTCTAACCATCAAGTTGGAAGATGTGTACTTCTTAACTGGCCTCTCGAAAAGAGGGGTTCCTATAGTTTTGTTTGGACACATGTCACTTCCTGAACCCGTGGATGTATACTTGGCACGTTATTGTGTCCTAGGAGCGAGATTGGTGGAAGGTAGAATCCCCTTCAAGGATATAAGAGAATTACCCCTTCGGTCTATTGTGTTCACCATCACGAGTGTAACAGGAAGCACCAGTGTGCATCTGGTGTCAAGATCATAGGTGGCCTACGGTTTACAGTGTTTAGAGCCAACACTGTTTAACTGGAGCGCAGGTTTTCTTCAGAACATGAAGGAACAAAATTCAAGATGCAGAGCGGGGCAGAAGCAGTTTGGGTATGGTTCTTTCTTGGTATCATTCTTATTAGAGCACATCCCTTAGATGCAACCTCAAATAGCATTGGTGGTACGGCCAGTGGGAGAACCATGGATGGAGAGATGGACTAGTCTGTCTTCGAGACTAGTGGCAGAGTTAGAGTTTCACTTCACCAGTGACTTCTTCGCTTGCCTGAGACACCAATATCTTTGGATAGAAGACTTACTGTATGCCAAGGTGGACTTCCGCGGAAGTATGGATTTAGTTCTACCAGCAGGAGAAGCTTGGGATTTGTTAGGTAAGAGACCAAACAATACATTGTCAAGTGTTTTATTTTTATTTTACAACATATATATATATATATATATATATATATATATATATATATATTGTGTGTGTAAGAGCTTTTCTAATGTATGTATCGTTTTCAAAATGGAGACAGGGGAGGAGGGCATCAAACAGAGATACTAGTACCGGGACATCACAGGAATGCTCAGGTTGCAGTAGATCCAGGGGTGGCAGTGATAGGTCTCCAGGAGGTTGAAAGAAACCTCCAAGGCCTTACGATGGGTATCCCTCCTCTATGTTGGCAAGAAGTGCCCCTACATCTATAGAGACACACTGTGGGGGTGCCCGAGAGTGTTAACTCTCTACTGAGATGAGTAGTCCACACAGTGATGTGTTACTCGCAGCATAATGCAGTGCAAAGATATTAGAGTTCTCTGATGATTGTATGATTGTATGACTTGTTGGACGATATTGTATGGGTGTGAAGACCCAAAATTTTGCTCTTCCAAATACTTTTTTGATGTAATCAAACATTTTCAGTCACGCCATATATATATACAGTTCCGAGTTTTTTACAGTGCCAAAATATTTGCAAATAATGATGTCTATAATGTGATGTATTTTAATTTACATGTGGTGTACAATTTATTTTCCTTCATGAAATCTTATCTATGTGTGAGATACCGATCCATGATGTAATTGGCTAACGAATCTGAAACGTTATTGAGTTCTCTTGGAATATGTTTGTATTCGATGTAATCAAACATTCATTCAAGGTGACAAACCCGTAGGTGGAGATGCAGCAGGATAGGATTACGAATAGCGTAAACATGATTAAGTTGACAGACCACGAGTTGCGGGTCTAGGTTAACGATCATACGGGAGAAACCTAGGGAGGAGGCTTGGATCAAAAGTCTGATGACAGCATGATATTCTGCCATGTTGTTAGTCGCTAATCCTAAGCAAATACCTCCTGAACTCACCAACTCCTCAGACTGGTAAATGACCCATGCTGCAGAAGCAACGTTTTGGGTGTGTCGACTAGCGCCATCCACAAATCCGACAAAGATAGGAAAGGAAGACGTCATCTGCGCATGAAAACACAAGACACAGTATGAGTGGAAAAGGTAAAACTCGAGCATGCAAAATAAACAGACACACCAAACCAAAATACAACAATGTACAAAGAAAACATGTTAGGTGATCTAGGCATAGTACTTTTTAAGGTAAAGCTCGTTCTGGGGCTCACCCAGGAAGATTCCATCATAATCGACTAACTCGTAGGCGCCTTTGTGCAAAACACATTTCACAATGTAAGGGCCATGCCACAGAGGTTCTAACTTACCTGTCCCTAACTTTTCATGAGCCTGGTCATAGACGAGGACTAAGTCTCCTTCTGCAAAAGTCTGAGGATGAACGGATTTGTCGTATTAATTTTTTATCCATTTTTTATGTGCCTCATTAACGAGAGCGACATCACGACGTGTTTCATCTAGCCTGGTCAGATATAAGAAACATTCTTCTTCGGTAGAAGTATGGGGTAGGAGTTCTACTTTAAGTTTTAGAGATGGAATCTCGCACTCGATTGGTAAAACAACTTCGATGCCATACACTAACTGGAAAGGAGTGAACCCAGTTGCGGATTTTACGGAAGTACGATAAGCCCAGAGAACGGAGAAAAGTTGTATATGCCAGGATGTCTTGTTTGCCCCTACCATACATTGAATCATGGTTTTAAGGACCTTGTTGATGGCTTCAACTTGTCCGTTGGCCTGAGGGTAGTATGGGGATGCGTTTTCATGGAAAAACCCCAACTTGGCATGAAAATCACTCATCATCTAGTTCTTAAAGTGTGAACCATGATCAATGACAATGGCACGTGGTACACCAAAACAAGTGATGATGTGGTTAAAAACGAAAAGAGCTTCGGTAAGGCCATCGTTCAAAAAGGTAGGCATAGCCTCAACCCATTTTGTAAAGTAATCGACGGTGACGATTATATAACCCTGCCCCCGGGCTTAGGTAGGATTACACTGCATGAAATCGATACCCCATTTGGCAAAGGGGCCGATGGCGATGACGGGGTGCAGCGAAGCAGGGTGCGTTCGTGCCTTTTTGTTAAAAACTTAGCAGGGTGGGCATTTTTTGACTGCCTCAATGCAATCTTTGAAAATCGAGGGCCAAAAGTAGTCGGCACATAAAATTTTAGGGGCTATAGCCATCCCAGAAACGTGACCACCACAAGATCCAAGGTGACAGTCATTCAAAATGTGTTCAGCCTCTTCATGAGTTAAACATCATCGAAGGATAGTATCAATACCATGGCGATACAAAGTTTCGCTGACGATAAGGTAATGACGAGAATGGTGACGAATACATCGACGCTCTTCACGAGAAATGTCAGGCTGAAAACGTTGTGTTTGGAGATAAAGGAGGATATCTCCATACTAAGGATCAAATGTGCTGATGAGGAATAGAGTTTCGTCAGGGAGAGAATCTCTGAGATCAACAACTTCATCAGCATGGGGAAGGTCACAGATAAGCTCCGCAAACACTAGGGACTTTTTGGCTTTAGACTTCGCAAATTCAAGATCGAATTCCTGAAGGATGACGATCCATTTGGAGTATTTTCCCCCAAGCACTTGACGTGTCAAGATATGATACATGGGGTTTGAGTCCGCAATAACAGTGGTGGTGCGTAGCAGGATGTAGTGGAGAAATCTCTGGGCAATGATGACGGCTTCTAGAGCCAGTTTCTCTACATGTGAATATTGGAGTTCGGGTCCAGATAGACTCTTGCTCTGGTAATAGATCACATCTTCTTCATCGTTGAGGTCCTCCTGAACTAACACCATCGCAATAGTGGAAGTAAAGGAAGCTAAGTAAAGGATGTAGTCCTTTGTGTAATCTAGAGGATGCAACAAAGGTGCGTGGGTCAAGGCATGCTTGAGAGCATCAAACGATCATTGAGCAGTGTCATCCCAGATGAAAGGGGCGTTTTTCTGCAACAATCGCATGAATCCTTTAGTTATCTCAGCATAGTTACAAATGAAATGGCGAAGGAAGTTTGCTTTCCCTTGCAAACTTTGGAGTTGGGTCAAATTAGTAGGTGGGGGTAAAGCCAGAATAGACTTAATATTTAAGGGATCCACCCGAATCCCATCCTTAGAGACAATGAAACTGAGGAGTTGACTGGATTCGACAACAAAAATACACTTATGTGGGTTCAAATGGATATGGTAAAACCGACATTGAAGAAAAATATCCCATAGGTGATCAATGTGATCTGATCGATTGGATGAGTGGGTAGGTAAGTCATCGAGGTAAGGTTCTGCAATATGCTTGATATCATGGAAAGTGTATGACATGGCCCACTGGAAAGTAGCACCCGCATTTTTAAGACCAAATGGTAGCTTTGAATAGGAGAAAGTTCCCCACAGGAAGATAAAGGTTGTCTTATGTTGATCAGCAGGTAAAATTTCAATATGGTTATACCCAAAGAAACCATCCATGAAAGATAAAATTACACTCCCAGTGCAATTATCAATGATCTGGTCGATGAAGGGCATAGGGTAGTTTTCCTTTGGACAAGCCTTATTGAGATCCCTATAGTCAATGCAAACGCGAATGGTCCCCTATTTTTTGGCAATCGGAACAAGGTTGGAAACCCATTCCGTCAAGGGGATAGGATAGATAAAGCCAGATTTCAAAAGTTTCTCAACTTCTGCCTTTATAGCCTCAGTTTTCTTGGGATGAACTGGGTGGAGTTTCTGTCGAACAGGCTTCACACCTAGGTAAGTCTTGATTTCATGCAGAACGATCGAGGGGTCGATCCCTGGAATTTCCTCGTAGCTCCAAGCGAAGACATCGCGGAATTCCTTAAACATGGCGGTGTAAGAGACCACCTCTTTAGGCATGAAATTAGCACCAAGGTTAACGTTTTCTATAATGCCTTCTTTGATCAAAATATCAATAACAATCGTCGTAGAAATATTACATAGATTCCCCTCAGAAAGACTATCTTGTGTGAGGATGGGAGATTGCGGAAAATTGGTAACGTCAGGAGGGAAGACAGAGTGTATGTCTTCTTGAATTTCTTCTAGAGGCGGAAGAAAAGAGGATCGATGATGGCTATCATCCCAAGGTACATCACCAATGCTAAGCATTTCCTTTATAGATTCATCAGAAGGAAAAATTTGGGAAATGTAATCAATTGCAGACGATAGGGAATTTAACCCTGATGACATCGAGTAGGTATTGGGTGCCAATAGATTTGGGTCATCCGGGGAGGGAGAGGCAGATTGAATAGCAACATATGAAGCTTTGGCTGGGCTAAGTGGCATGGTGTCACCTAGTACATCGAATTCCAGAGGACTAGGTACAATCCAAGGGTCAGATGACTCCAGAGATTGATAAGCCGTAGTCAAAATCATATTGATGGTGGCAATATGATGTGTGTTGGGTGGAAGTGGTGTAGGGAAGGTACCCATAAGGCTAGAGTCTTTCAACAAGCCAACACCAACTCTTTCATACGTAATCTCGTGGTATCCTAGAAAAGGAATGTTGTTGGTAGCAGGAGCACGAGCATCGGGTGTACAAAAATCTAGTTGGTCGATAGTGACAATTTTGACTTGATGAGGGAATTGTACACATCAAAACACCGACGAGGAAACAATAGTCATAGCATAGAACCAACTTATTCCAAGTAACAGGTTGTAATTAAGGGGGGCATTGACCACCTCGACGTCAACGGTAACGGTTTTTCCGCCCAACTGAACGACTAAGGACTGTAAAAGTCCACGAGGATGAAAACCTTGCCCATCGAAAGCATGTAACATCATAGGGGATTTGTTAAGGGTAGGTGATTCCAATCCTTTCCAACAAGCCAAAGACATGACACAAGTAGAGGCTCCCTCATAAAAGATAGTTCGGTGGATTTGTTGATTGTGAACAACAACATCGATTTGAAAAGCTAGTTGGTTGGAGAGTCGAGACTTATAATCATCTAGATTAAACGTGATATTATTAGATTACTTAGGATCAAAAGCACCAATTGCATCCAAGACAATTCTACGTTGACTGGGACAGTGTTGTAGAACTTCCAAAGCAGACATAGCACACAGTGCTTGAGCCAAATCTTCAATGATGTTGTAGTTTTGGGCAGCCCGTGAACTAGGATTCAAGGTAGATTTCTGAATAGTGCTCTTAGGAGGGTGTAAGATGGAGTGAAATGAATGTTTCTTGATCTAGAGTGACCCGAACGGAGGACTAATAGATGGAGGATGGTGATGGGTCCGGTAAAGAACCGTTAGTGGCCTTCAACTTATTAGGTTTAACTGGTGTGTCGTATGTCATAGTGCAAGTGGTAAAATCAATCCCATTAAACATGTAAATATGGGCACTTGTCGAGGCCTCTGTTGGAAATACTAATACAACTGAGAGGGGGGGGTGAATCAGTTGTTTATAAGCTTAAACAATTTTATACCTTCTTAAGAATTATTAATATTTCTTCATGTGTCATCAAGCAACATACAACATATGGACAGTAAGAGTAAAGATCATCAGTCACATATAAAATACACACAGAGACAGATTTTCACGAGGAAACC
>JZKD02S1871616.1:671998-702951 GCA_000966675.3 Picea glauca
CTTCGAGGGGGAAACCTCCTTTTACCCCACTTAAATGTTCAAGTACAAGATGATTGAAAATGAAAATGTCTCCTTGGTATATATAGGAGACTAGGAGGTATAATTACAACTAATGTCCTAAAGCCGACATGAATAAAATAACATTACTAATCTAATATTCCCTAATTAAGGGGTAATGAGCCAATTTTAGGGCTTAACAGTAGGTATTGAAGTGCCTTGGGTATGAGTAGGGGTGACGAGTCCAGCATTAGGATGGACTTGTGTTGATGTAACAGTAGAGTTAATAGTCTGATCGATGGGGTGATTGATAGTTTGACCGGATGGTCCTGTTTCAACAGTAGGAGGGTCATGAGGATTAAAGGATTGTCGAATAGATTTGAAATTCTCATAGATATCATGTCCTGATGAAGTCCTCCATATGGAACAAGCAGGTGTGGATTTTGTGTCTACTGTAGTGGTAGGACGAATAGGAGTCCTATAGTCATCATCGAAGATTGGCTCTGTGGATCCCATATATGTTTCGACAAAATCTCTCTCAGGTAATCTCCTCCTGCGGTCAAGTGGATTCCCTCTTGGTCTCTAGACTCTTAAGGCCAAGACAGAAAAGTGCTTAACATGGACACTAACTTCCTTTTATACCTAATCAAGCTAATAAATGAAAGAGAAGGAGAGAGATATGTACCTTATTAACGATGTTTGTCCTTGCAAATTCCTGGCTCAGCTTCGATCCTGAGCTCCCTGATAGGTCCTATAAAAGAAACAAAGGTACAAAATACTTCCTACTCTACTGAGATTAGCTCAAACATAGATCCATCTATTGCAGACAAACTAATGTGGAACAAGCATGAGTTTGAAAGAAACAGGTCAAGCATTGATTATTAACGAGAACAAGTAAAAATACTTACAATCCTTTGAATGAATATGCAACAATTTCTTCCAGTTCTCCTTGTCCAACCCCTTTTCTCAAGTAATCTCCATTGATTGCTTTTTTGACATATCACTCATGAGATCATAAGTTTGATGTAATTCTCAATCTCCATTACCCCTTACACCATGAGAAGGCCTCCTTATATAACCGTGGAGAGGCTCAACCACTTGAGAGATCTTTTGGATGAGTTGAGGATTTATCTCCTTTAGTTGAGGATCTCCCCTAAGATCATGCCTTGACCATCTATTTGAATCCAACTACCTTCAGGAATTGAGGGATTCTTCCCTGATTTTCCTCAACAAACCCAAAATTTGCTCAGAAAAGGGTAGTGCTCCCCCAAAATGGGCACCAGAGCATTATAACGCTCCCCTAAAGAGGCCCAGGGAGTGTCAACGCTCCCTGTCAGTGGGTATGGGAGTGCTCCTCTCCAAAATTCATTTTTTAGTGATTTTTCCAATGGCAAAAGGCTTATACTCCCTGTCAAGTGATTTCTCTTCTTCTAAACTAACCTTTGAGGTGTCTTAAGTGTCTTTATAATGTCGTTAAAGGCATGACATGGGAAAGGTGGCAGTATGAGGTGTGCAACACTTGCGACACTTATGGTCAATATGTGACACTTGCGGACAAGATGCGACACTTACAACACTCGTAATGACGACACTTGCGACACTATCGAAGTGAGTAATTTTGAGGTGTAACAGATTTCCCCCCAAAGTATGAAGTTAGAATACAATGATGACTGAAGTACTTTGTAGACTTTTTTGAGCAAGGGAATGGATGCAGAGAGACCGGAAAAAGATACACACAACCATCAAACAAATATTATGACATGTTTCAAAACCCAAGGCAGGCATACCTATGATTGAGTGATAAAGACTTTCTAGGTATGGCTGCCATAAAATACACTGCAGATCCATAATTATATTGACAAAAGGTATAGCCACCAAACATACAATGTGTATCTATACTCCTATGACCTGAACTGATCGTAGCCATGAATATTACACAGTGGATCTATGAGATGACAAGACATAGCCATGACCAATACAAAGTGGATCTATGTAACAATATATGTGTCATAGTTCAAAATAACTCCTTTGTAACCTGGGAAAAGTACATATAAGAGTGATTACTCAACCCAGGGTCTTCTTACCGATCCCGATGTAGTATGAATCTGACCATGTGAATAGATGTCCTAATGTCGAACATGGCAGAAACCACTTGATTACTGGTCAATGATGTAAACTGTTAACAAGCACGAGGGAGATCACCATTGATGTCAATGATTCCCAAGGTACTCTAGTACATTCCAACGAATGTGAATAGATGAGTTGAAGTCGAACATCCATGGAATCATCCGATCAGGAGTCAATGATGTAAACCCACTGTCGAACGTGAGGAGGCCTTCCATTGAGGCTTGCAGGTCCCAAAGTACTAACTGGTTTCTAAGTCTAGTTCCTGGATAATGTGTTGAATTCGACAGGAATAGACTTGTCGAAGGAGGGCCTTGATGTATCCCCCATCAACGACATGAAACCGACACAGAGATGTAATTTGATTGATCAAATGAACATGGACTAACACGGGTATTGAAACAAGATATTTGTGATGGCTGACTCTCGAGGTAGATACTTCCCTTGAACACTGAGGCACAACAACAGAAACATGACATGAACCAAAAATTGATGATGCAGTGGATACTGTGACTTTCATCAGGTGACCCAAAGGAGTAAAGAAACTTGGAGGATTGGTTCAGTGCAGAGGTTCAGTAGTGTACAATGTATGCAAAGACAAAGTGTCATGTTCAAGGGCAATTGTAAGGATTACTGGTGACGTTCTCAAAAAATTCTTGGCTTGCTTCTTTTGATTTTTCCCCCATCCAGATAGATGAGTACCTCTTTTTAATTTAACGAGCTCGAGGAGGGTAACACATGCTCGATATAACTCACCTTCAGTAAGTCCCTATTCCTTTTTAATGAACTAGAAGAAGTAAGGGTTCGGTCCCATATGGGCCCTTCAATGTATGATTGTTTAACGAGTCCAGAGAAGGTAAACTGGGTGATTTTTCATGTTTAGAAAGTCTGAAAAGAACTTAAAGATGACTCCAATGTTGTCCTTTTTCATAATTTTAGTCTCGCGAGGCCTAAAAAGAGATAAATTATCACTCGAAATACGCCCTTTCAAACCTTTTAACGAGTGTTAAAGGAAGCAAGATCACTCGGAAATATTTTCATGTTTAGAGAGTCTGAAAAAATCTTAAAGGAGACTCCAGGGGGTTCTTTTTTCGTAGAACCTTTACAAGTCCGAAAAAGTGATAAAAGTATACTCGGTTACATTCTCATGTATTTTCGAGCACGAGAAAGAACAAAGACTAATATCGGTATGCCCCCAGCTTGAAGAGCTAGTTGCTTAACTCGAGAATGATCATCAAAGGCTGGAGACATGCCCCCCAAGCTTCACTTCATTCACCGATTTTGAGGTTGTCACCAATTTTTGTACTAGATGGAGAAAAAGGATATAGGTGGATGAAATGAAGGTTCAAATATGAGATCTAATGAAAGACTCAACTCGACATCTACGAGATCTGACGAAAGACTTGACCTGACAGGAGAGGTGATTGTTTCATTTTTTAGTGAGCTTGACACAAGAAAAGAACTATGCTCAAGGCTCTGGGTTCAACCCCCAGATTTCTGTTTCATTTTTTAACAAGCTTGCCACAAAGTAGAGAAACTATGCTCGTAACCTCTGTTTCATTTTTTAACGATCTCGCCACAGAGAATAAAACTATGCTCATGGATCTGTCTTGATCATGGATTCCAAGAGGATAATGCTCTGGAAGGACACCATGTCAAGGGACAAAACTCGGTCATGGATTCCAAGAGATCTTCATTGGATAGAAGAAAAATTATTTGGAAGGAACATATGTTGAGGGTCTCGACAGGGGTAAGGAGATAAGGCTCCAATAGCCCTACCGAAGAGATCACCATGTCAACTAATGGATCTAAATCATCATAAGTTGAAGTCATGGGAGACAACATCACATAATTGACCTGTGGTAGGGGTGATACTGTCTGCATATAAAAACCATTTAGGGAGGTAATCCAGTCAAGACCAATGAATGAAATTTGATCAATAGTCACAATTCTTCCATCGTGAGGGAAATATATCACATGGAAAAGAGTGGATACAATAGCTTTCATGGCATAGACATAATCCCACCCAAGGAGTAAAGCGAAATCCAAGGGGTCTCGAACTACCATGACATAAATAAAGACAGTTTTCCCTCCCAAAGTTATAGGAAACTGAGGAAGGGTCCCTAATGGTTGGCTTGTTCTTCTGTTAAAAGCTAACATATTATGTGTAACCAGTGCAGGCTAAGGACAGCCCAAAGCGTGCCAAGCAACAAAAGACAAAATACTAATGGACACACCTTCATCTATCAGCGTTTGAGGAGCGTCTTGACCACAAACCTGTACTGTAATCTGGAAAGGAATGTGAGAGAGAAGACGAGGTCCAGTTAGCGCACACCAATCAAAAAGGATGGCCTCATTACATGGAGGGGGTTTCATGGGAGAAGGAGGAATGCCCCCTAGCATGGTAAATGATGTATCAACGAGAGAAATGTGGTTAGTATCTGGTTTACTCTCTAGAGGGAGAGTAGGATCGATCGATGATGGGATCGAATCGGCCACTTGGGTTTTATTCTCTGAGGGCAGAATGGGATCGACAGATGGTGTAACTGGTGTGACCACTTTGGCACTCTTCAGAGGAGGAGTGGGATTGACTGATGATGTAACCAAAGAAACCACTTTGGCACTCTTCGGATGAAGGGTGAGACTGACCGAGGAAGGGACTGGATCAACCACTTTGGCACTCGTCAAGGGAAGAGTGGGATCGACTGATGGCAGAACTGGATCGACCAATTTGGTGTCACCCTCTAAGGGGAGAGTGGGATCGACCGGGGATGAAAACGAATCAATCACTTGGGTTACACTCTTTTGATGAAGAGTGGGGTTGATCGATGATGGAACTAGATCATCTACATGGGTTTGTGGTTCAATCGAGGAGGAAACTGGATTGACCATCTGATCAATCAGACTGACTGGGGATGGAACCGGACTGACCAGTCTGTCAAATAACGATGGGTTGGAGGAAATATTAGGATAACCTTTTGGAAGTTGAAGTTTTTCCAAAAGAGAAGAAGCCTCGTCCATACGAGGACAAAGGTGAGGGTAATGATCACCTTTACATAACATGCAAGGGAACTAGATAGTTTTCTTCTTATTACCAACCTTAACATCACTATTTGATGGGGTATCATCGGCATGACCAGCAAAGGTCGATGACATGGAGGACCACATTTCTAATACCTTGGGAACACCAAGGCAATCCCTCATAAAATGGTCACCCTTACAAATACTGCAAGGGAATTTGGGTTTCGGATTCTTTATTTTAATCTTATTGACCTCATCAACACTCCTAGTACTATTAACAGTATCTGGTTTCTTGGATCCAACATCTGATGTTGTTGGGGCCTTGGTCCTTTTCAGGCTCTTCTTCTTCTTCTCGTTCTATTTCTTCTTCTTCTGATCAACCTAGCTACTTGCTTTAGAGATTTCACTAGGAGAAGGAGAAATGGAAGGAGACTTAATGGGTGAAGAAGGTGAAAATTTAACATGAGGTTGATGTGTGGGTGGTGTACTAACATCTAAATTATTAGGGGCAGCTGAAACATTGGGAAGATTCGAGATCACCAAAGTGGGGAAAAACCAAACCGGTAATCCGATGGTGAGTCCTGAAAGACTCAGTGTGGCAATGTACAGAGGACCAAAGTTTCCAAATGAAGGAAAGGCATAAGGTTCCCCAGGAGAAGGGGTTCCTCCATTGATACTCTCGGGATTTGATGCCATTAACACTAACTCAACCTAAGGTCTACTAAGTAACACAACCAACACATGCTATGAATCTGTGAAGCAAACAATCAAACAAAACCTTCCCAAAATGAAACCACTAGTTGGTGATGAAATCCAACATCGTGAGATCAAAATAGGAAGAGGCGAGGATAGAGTGGTTGGATCAATTACGTTGTCGACCTTCTTAAAGGACTTATGCCTTGGTGCAAGATTCCATGTAGTAATTGTGGATTTAACTTCCAAGGAGCCCGAGTGAGTTTGACCAACGTCTGTTCCAGGTACAGTGAGACTTCCCTTCACCGTCACCTTGTGTGGGACCCTAAATATTATGGATACTAAGGTCACCAATTCGCAGTCATTCCCTAGGAGGGTACAGTCGATAGTCCAGTCAGAACGTATAGGAAGGATAACAAGTCTGAAATCAACTCGAGAGGCTCCCACTCATAATCGTGGGTATACCTTCAAGTGACCCCCAATATACGATCTGACCACTACAAATAGTTGGGCCACGAGAGGCTCCGTAAATCACCCGAATACGACCTCGTGCATAACCCCTGTGTGAGAGGGGTATCCCAGAAATCCTATATGAAAATTGGATTTTCTCTTCCTATCGTAAGATGCTAAGTTTGTTTGATATCTTTGGAAAGTTATCCTTTCAACGTATTCCAAATCCCTACACCTTAAATTAATGTAGGTTTGCTAACAAAGATGTAAAAAGTCTGATAAATTTTAGTTAAGTGTCGATTCTAGTGGTTGTTTTTTACTCAGAGGTGTATGAGAGTGAAGACTAATGATATTATTACTCAATTCCCAAAACATGCATAAGAAATGATAAGCAGTCTTTTCTTTCAATGAATGTCTAATTAAGGGAAGGAGAAGGATTTTCCTTTCACTGTCAAACACCAAGATGAAATGAACTCATGCAATAGTCCTCAATAAGGAATCCAAATGCACTGCTAAATTGTTTATATGTGACTGATAACCAGTAGATGTAAAGCTTCCTATGCTAATCGGACTTCAAGAGTTGTGAGATTTAAGCAATCTGGAAGCAAACTTCACATAAACCAAAAGACACCCTTGTTGTGATCAAACAAGAAACAGAAAGCCAAAAACTCAAAAGGAAGGAGAAAGAGCTTGGACAAGATGATTCAAAGATTAGAAAGAAAAGTAGAAAATACCTTTGAAAACCCTTACAAATTTTTCAGTCATTCAGATAAACGAGAAGAAAACGACAAATTGACTCTAAATCGTGAAGGACAAATTGCAAAGTAAGGAAAAATGTCAAAAAAAATCCAAACGAAAGAGGATGAATCCTTATACAACAGGGTATTGAAGGCCAATACCAAGATGGAATGAGAGTATGAGACCCTGAGCAAATGTAAAAAGCAGAAACTGAACCCAAAAAATTGAAAAACTAGAGGATTTTTCATAGAAAAAGGGTGAGCGCTCTGGTGTAAGGGGCACTAGAGAATTATAACGCTATGTGTAAGACCACCAGGGAGTGTTGGTGCTCTGATAACAAGGGTATTGGAGCGCGCTGCTTCAAAAGCTCAGAAAAGTTCCCAGAAACTCAAAAATTCAAGAAAATTCAGTCAATCAAGGTGATCATGATGACATAAAGAGGAAATCAAACCATTCTAAGAATACAAAAGACAGTATGGAGAAGGTCAAATGATTGGGAAAAGGGTCAAAACAAGATCTGGGAAAGGAAACAAAAATCATAGTTCCTCCCCAGTGGAGTTGCCAATTTATGTTATAGGATAATCCTCCTGCAGACATGCAGATTCTCTCGAGGTCCTTAGACTCCTAAGACCAAGACAGAAAAATGCTTAACATGGACACTGACATCCTTTTATATCTAGATAAGATAATGTATGAAGAGGAAGGAGAAAATAATTACCTTTTTAACAGCATTTGTCCCTGCATGGTCTGAATTGAGCTTCAATACTAAACTCTTCGATGAGCCCTGGAGACAAACATAGATACGACCAACTTCCTACTCTACTGGGATTAGCTCAAAATTAGATCTATCTACTAGAGACAAGTTCATGTGAGATCAAACATAGACTTGAAAGAAACAGGCCAAGCATGTTATATTAATGAGAACAACAATGAAGAATACTTACAACCATATATGTGAGTGCAGCAGCTTCATCAAGCTCTCCTTGTCCAAACCCTTGCTTAAACAGTCCACACACAAAATTTTGATGTTCCACATGACATCTCCCTTATGAGATCATAAGTTATATGCTTCACAATAATTTCCATCCCCTTTCACCATGATAAAGCTTCCTTATATAGGCTTGGAGAGGCCCAACCACTTGAGATATCTTTGGGGTAAGTTGAGGATTCTCCTCCTTTAGTTATGGATCTTTCCTAAGATCATGGCTTGACCAAGGATTCGAACCAACTGCCTTCAGAGATTGAAGGGATCTCTTCCTGATTTTCCTCAACAAGTCAAAACTTGCTCAGAAAAGGCAGCGTTCCCTCAAAAGGGGCAATAGAGTGCTATAGCGCTCCCCTAAAAGGGTGCATAGAGCACGAACACTCCCTGTCAGTGTATAGGGGAGCACTCCTCTCCAAAAATGTCTTTTGAGTGGATTTTCCAGTGGAAAAAGGTTTATAAACTTTGTTAACCCATTCCTCTTCTTTGAAATCAGTTGTTTAAGGTGTTTCAAGTGTCCTTCTGATGTCGTTATAGGCACAACATAGACAGTATGGAAGTATGCTTTCTCTGACACTTGTGACACTTGTGACCAAAATGCGACACTTGTAATATTGATAACAACGACACTAGGCCATTGTCGTAATGAGTAATTTTGATGTGTAACACCTTATCTCCTTGCGCAAATTTTTTAGTCTTAATGTGCCTGTCATGCCAAGATTTATGCCTTTCTTTCTCAACTGATTGATGAAATTCTACTAAAAACCTGGTCTCCTCAAGTTCTTGCAACTTCGTAACCCTCTGCGAGACTGATTCATTCTCTGAAATGTGTGTAATCCATGCAATGTATAGACTCGGGGTGATGAACTCTGTAGGTACCACAAACGCTTTCCCATAGACTAGTTGAAATGGAGTATACTTGTGGAGTTTATTTGTGGTTGTCCTGTAAGCCCGTAAAACTGTTGGGAATCTGTCATCCCAATCTTCCCTGTTTTCACAACAAACCTTCGTTAATCCTCTCTCCAAAATCTTGTTAAACGCCTCTACTGTGCCATTGGCTTGTGGGTGGTAGGGGCTACTTTTATGATATTGGATTAAGAATTCTATTATAAGATTTGTTATTGTACTACTGATAAAATGACCACCCTGATCACTGGTCAGACTCCTAGGACATCCAAACCGAGTGATAATGCTTTTAAAAATAAACCTGGCAGCAATATCGGTCGAGAAATCCTAAACAGATGTTGCCATAGCCCATCATGTAAGGTAATCATTTTCGGTAATAATATACCTGGCCTCTAAGTGCTTAATCGTGCGGTTGATTGGTCCAATAAAGTCAACCTCCCACTTCTCAAATTCTTGCAGAGCTCGAACTGGTTGAAGAGGCAATTAATCTCATCATGATGGCTTGCCTACTCTCTGACAGACGTCACAAGATCTAGCATATTCCTTTTCATCCTTGAAGAGTGTGGGCCACCATAATCTGGCTTGGAGGACCTTCTGTGCAGTGGCCTTTCCTCCAACATGACCTCCCACAACTCTACTATGGCACTTCCACAATATGTCTTGTATTTTGTGGTCTAAGACACACCTCCTGAGGATACTATCTAGGCCCAACTTATACAATTTCCTCGCAATCAATTGATAGTCCATTGCTCGAACCACAATATGACGTTTCTGAGTTGCGGAGTACATTTTTGGGCAGGCCCCTGTGCTTAAGAAGACTGTTATGTCTTCCAGGTATTATGGTATGACCTCAACCCAGAATAGGTTTTCATTTGGGAGTTGATCGTTGACTTCTCTACCACTTTCTCCTGACTCTAATATGGACAAGTGATTAGGGCCCACGTTGCATCTTCCAGGTTTGATGATCACCTCAAATGAAAATTCCTGAAATAGTAACAACCATCGAAAGGGTTTCTCGTGTATCTTTCACATATTTTCCTCGCAGCTTCACTTCTTTCCATATGAAGGCGTCACAATTTTTCTCCCACCACTAGTGAATATCAGGTCGGTGAATCTGTGGAATAATTCTCCCTACAAGTTCCCTTTTAAAGTAGGTCTCGACAACATAACCATTTTGTTGGCACAAAGTTGATGAGACCAGGGTCCTTCTTAGGTTACCAACAAAAGGTACTGAGTAGTTTAGAGCGCTGGAATTTTCATCTTCTCCAGAGAGAAGAAGTCTCACCTGAAGCACAACCAAGACAAGAAGATAGGGAAGGGTAAGGAGAATACTTAGGTAGATCTCCAGAATCATCAAGATTCAACATAGTCTTGCGCAAGATGAACTAACAAGTAGCATATCTGATCTCATTCATAACTAATAATAAAGACAATAGAGTTGTGATCGCATTTGCAACCAACTATAACATAATGATCTTATGAGAAATGAAGAAGTAAAGTAAAATGACAATTCATAGACATAGACACATAATTACACAAAATCTTTCAAAATTTTAGGTCCTTCCATATATTATCATCAAAAGGGTTTCTCAGATACAATCCAATAGATACAAGTCATTACTCTGTTACAATATTTTCTGGCTCCGAACTCATTCCTCATATATCTATCTACCCTTTTCTCAAAATGGATATTATTTACAATAACAAAACCTCAATGGAGTGAATGATAATCCTGTATAACCCTTTACAGTCATATACATCTCATATATATAAGCCAATTGGGATTTTCTGGTTTGAGACTTCGCATGCTTTCTTGTTCTTGTTTTGTTGTAACTTATTTCTCCTTACTGGTGTTGCATCGTCCTTCTTTCCAACCATTTTTTGTTTCCTCCCTTGCTCTGTTATCCAGATCCTTTGTGGCTTTCGCAACTTGTGTTTGACCAAAATTGGGACTTTTGTCTTCCTTGTGCAACTTCTAATCAACAAAATGAAGGGCCCAACGTAGCCCTGTTGTTGACCCTTCATTTCATTAGGTTTAGCCGGTGTTTTAGGATTAGGGTTTGTAATACCATTTTGAGTCTCGGAGCTCTTCCCTACTTCCCCTTATGTCATTGTCAATGTTTCCTCGTCAACCATTGTTGGGATGAGTGACTATGTCTCAGAAGTTGTAAAATCTTCTAGCTCAATGATGTTCTCGGGCTTCACCATCCTTTCCTTCCTCCTTTGACCTTGTCGAGTAACCCGTACATACTGTCTTGGAGTGAAAAACTTCGATGGTGTCATGTTGTATCTAGTTTGAACACTTGCTCTCTTCTTCACACAATTACATCTAGGGAATACACTTCTATCTCACTTTGTTCTAAAAAAATCACTAAGTGTTGAGCTAACCCGTGCTTTCCGCAACTTATAGACCCGGTCATAATTTTTTTTCACTTTTTCCGTGCATTTGCACCAAGTCCAATTTTTCATGCGCGTTGTCTTTCTATGTTATCGCGGTAGTTGTTGCGCGCAACGTTTTTCCACTTTCCTGTTGTTTAACCAACTTCTGCCTCTTTTTGTATTTTTCTACTTTTTGTATTTTTGTATTTCTTTTTCTTCTTTTTCTCCTTTTTTATTTCTTTTTGTCAGTTTTCTTTCCTAATATCGACTATAGTACACTATATACATGAATTTATGATTTCACTGCAATTACGAAGAGTTAGTAGGTCGATTGTCCCTATACATTTTCAATCGACTACCATTCACCATTCCTTTAGTTTTGTGCCTCCCAAGCCCTTGATCTGCATAGATCCTCCATCTATGATAGTATTTACTTCATATGGCCCTAGTCAATGCATTTTGAACTTACCAGGGTGTTGCAAAAAAAAAATTTCATAGAGAAGAACTAGGCTCCCTCCTTAAAGCTCTTATTTTTAATGTGTTTTTCATGCCATGCTTTGTCCCTTTCTTTCTGTACCTCTTGGTGAAATCCTTCCATAATCCTTTCTTCTTCCATTTCCATCAGTTGAATTAACCTCTCCTATACTTTGCCCATTTCTGTCATATTCGTAATTGTTGCTACGCACAGACTGGGTACTAGAAATTTTAATGGCACCACTGCTTCCTATCCATACACCAATCTTAATGGTGTATCTCCTATCAACTTCTTGCATGTAGTCTTGTATTCCCATAGTGCTGATGGTATTTTCAAATCCCAATCATCCATGTTAACATTGCATATCTTAGTCAAGGGATTTTCCAAAATCTTGTTGAAAGCTTCTACTATCCCATTTGCCTGAGGATGATATGGTGTACTCTTCTGGTGATATACTTAAAAATCCTCAATCATATCCTTCATGGTACTATTAATAAAAAGGGTGCCTTGGTCACTCATTAGAATCCCGGGACATCCAAATCTTGTGATCACCTACTCAAATAAAAAGTGTGATGCTGTCTCTATGCTACAATCCTTGGCTGGTGTTGCTTCTTCCCATCTGGTTAAGTATTTGGTCACAATAATGATATATTTATCTCCTAACCTTCTTGTTGGTGGATTAATAGGTCTGACGAAATATATTTCCCATTTGTCAAATACCTATAGAGTTACTTGTGGTCTCGGGGGCATCTCATTCCTCATGTTGGGTTTGCCAACCCTCTGACAGACATCACAGTTTTGGAAATATTCTTTGGCATATTTATGAACTATTGGCCACCATAAACCTACGTACAATACCTTTTTTGCAGTAGAATTTCCGGCATAGTGTCCTCCAGATATACCTTCATGAGCTTCTGCTAAAACCATGGGTCGTTGATGTTCCAATACACACCTTCTCAAAATGTTGTCTGCACCCATATTGTATAAATGAACTACAATGAGTTGATAGTATGCAGCTCTTACTACCATATTTTTGTTCTACGCAGTACTAAACTTCTGTGGCGTAACTCCTGTACTTAATAATTCAATGACATTAGTGAAATATTCATCAGCTACCTGTACTAAAAATAAATATGCATCAGGGAAGTTGTCTTCCAATTTAGTAGGTTATTATCCATTTGTTACCCTTGACAAGTGATCAGGTCCTGCATGCAACTTCCCTGGTTTGACTATTACTTCAAAATAAAATTCTTGGAATATTAACAACCATCTACAGATCCTCCCCCCCAATACTGGCTTGTTGACTAGATATTTTAGGGAAGAATGATCTCTGAACATTTTAAAATGCTTTCCCAATAAATAATGTCTGAATTTATGAAGTGCATATACCATGGATAGGTATTCACTTTCTGTGGTGTTATAATTCTACTCAGTTTCTGACAACTTCCTGCTTGCAAAGGCTATAGGATGATCTAAGTCGCTTGTTCTTGGTTGGGCCAGAATTGCTCCAAGTGTTATTGTTGATGCATCTACATGCACATGAAATGTATTTTCCCAATATGGAAACACTAATATAGGTGATGTCACCATCTTTTCCTTTAGAGTATCCAATCTTTGTTGACAATCCTAATTCCACTTAAATTTGATGTCCTTCTTCAACATTTTTTACATCGGTGCAATAATATGTGCATACCCCTTTATAAAATTCCTATAGTATCCTGTATGTCCTAGTGTGGCTCTTAACTGGCGCACTGAATTTGGTGGTGGTAAGTTCACAATGACTGCAATCTTAGCAGGGTCAACCAGTAAGCTCTATTTGAACACTATATGTCCCAACAATATCCCAAAAGGTGTACCAAAAAAACATTTCTTGATGTTTAATGATATCTGACATTGCCTGCATCTTTCCAACATTAATCTTAAAACTTCTACATGATCTTTCAAAAGACTATACACAGTCCATTCATCCAGACAGACTTCTAGAAACTGATGTATGAACTCCTTAAAAGTAGCTATGACCACCCTTGAAAAGATAGCTAATGCATTCTTCAATCCAAAGAGCATGATTGTATATTGGTAGGATCCCCATTCTGTAGCAAAGGTAGTCTTATACCTGTCTTATGGAGCTATTTTGATCTGATAGTAACCTGAGAATCCATCTGTGAATGTGTATGCTTCCTGGACTCCCACATTCTCCAAGACCTCATCTGTGAAAGGGGTAGGGAAAGGATCATGTAAAAAAGCATCATTGAGTTTTCTCAAATCTACACAAATCCTTATCCCCCCTTGCTGATCCATTAAGATTCCTCTACTAACTCTATGATGCCAACTTCCAACATTCAGTCAATTTTTGCTTTCACCTTCTGCTTATAAATTGGATTCAGCCTGTAAAGTCTCTGTCTGATAGGTCCAGCCTTTGGTTTTAGGGGTATTTTCATCTCTCCTAGATCACCTGCTATGCCTTTCATATTTGTAAAGGTTGTTGGAAACATGTCACTGTATTCGCACAGTAACTCTATTATCCTTTCTGATGTTTTCTCATCCCAGTAGTCTCCAATGCTTGCCATTTTAGGATTTTATTTTGTTCCAATGTTCACTTTATTGACCTTGACTGGTGTAGCAAATGCCTTTGACTCCAGAGAGGGACCTTCCACCTCTCTCTCTCCTTCAATTTCTGTGATATGAATGGTGTGCGAATCATCTTCATTTGGTGCTTCCTCTTCAACATGAGAGCATGAGAGTAACTCTTTGACTCTCTGTCTGTTCTTTTATTGATATTCTGTTCTAATTTAGACCTTTGGTTCATCAAAAAATATCACTCCTCATATCATCTTCAGGGATGAATCAATTTTGGGGTTCTTATGCTCAAATGAGAAGGTTACTACAAAATTTTGTTGTAATATGGTCCATTTTGTAGTGCCTTTGCACATCTCCTGGTCTATGTACTAGTTCCTTGGGATCCCTTCCAATGTATGAATGAAGTGATGAGGCCATTCCTCTAGTGGTGTCATCCTCCACTGTGTTCTTCATTTCTCTAGGTGTTCAATTGGTGTTCCTCTCCCATCATACTTCTGCATTGTAGTGCTCCCCTGTTCTACTCCAAATCTAATGCGCAGTATTCTTTTACACTGATAACAATCCTGAATTTTTTCTTTGTTTGCACCCCACCATCTTGCAGGTGTTTCCTTGAGTGCAATATCCAGGGATAAGAGCCTCTGATTTTACAAAACTTCCTCCTCATATTTTGTCAAGAATTCCTCTAAGTCGTTTAGCCCATGACAACTAGGAGGTTCCCTTATATCTGTACCAACCTAGCTTACTGTGCAGTCTATTATTGTGCACCTCCTTGTGGAGACTTCATGTAGTCTTTTTTGCCAATTCTCCAAACCTGTGTCTGAATCTGAAGCACATAATGTAATGATTCTCCAGCTGAGTACCCCATCTTTGGTTGGGTTGAAATAATCTTCTTATCACGCAGTGGCTCTGTATAACTGATTTGTTTCTTCCAAATCCAAACAGGTGGCATCTACAAACATTTATCCTTCTAAAGGATCCAATGGTGCAATAACTCTATATTTGCCTGATTAAAAAGTCAATTTCCTTGTATTCAGGTTGATCACAACTTGGTTATAAAATTATCAATCCAATCCAAGTAATGTTGGGTAAGGTGTTGTGCCATCTATTATCTCTATCACTTAAAATTCTACCACAATGCGCTAATTTGATAGGTTCAACTGGACAGGTGAATAGCCTAATGTGGGTTCCCCCATACATTTCCATGTCTTCTTGGTCCAGACGTTTACTTCAGAGAATAAATCCAGTATGATATCTCCCATGTTTAAGTCCCCAATGTTTTCATTTAGCCTAAATTCTCTGCTTTTCCTTCTTCTTGTATGGTGATGATTGATTATTTTATTCTCTAACTTCCCTTCTACCTCTGTGTTACATCTTTCTAGAAGATTTTGTAAGACCTTAACAGATGATGGATCATTCAATAACTTAAAAGAGGATTGCAGAAAAGTTTTGATCATACTTACTTTCTCTAAAGGTTATCATTTATTGGTGTGATCCATTGAATATGGCATCTCACACATTGATGGGTCCTGAGTTTGGTATGCAACTGATGTAGATGCAATGTTCTCCTTGAGAATATCCTGTCTGGCCTCCTTAAATGTTTCCTTTTCTTTCTGTGCGTCAAACTACTTCTGTGGCCCGATATTATTATTTACCCATTGGTGTTGAGATGGATCTTGTTTTGCTGCATCAACTCCTATCTTGGCTCCTCCTCGAGTAACTATATTGATGTTTTTCCCATCATCCCTAGCTTTTGTAGAAATCCACTGGACATTTTGGTTGTTTTGGTTCCTTTTTTCTTGAATCTTTTCCAAGAGTGTTGGGCATACTTCTGTGTCATGGTGTACTACGTGATAGTACATACATGTCACAAGTGGAAGTGGAAAATCCCTTGCATAATGTCTTGATTATTGGCATTTATGGCATACTAATGGCCCTCGGCCTCGCCCAAATCCTCCTCTAGCTCATCCTCCACCTCTCAATCCACCTCTATCTCCTCGCGGTGCATTGTATCGGGGTACTTGGTTATACTACGTGGGGTTATACTGTGGTTGTGCGGGGTTGAATGGTGGTGGAACCTGGTTGAATTGAGGTGCAAATTGGCCTATCATCATTTCGTCTTGCAACCTGTAAGTGTTTGAAGTCCTTTCTCTCATTAGTTTCAATGTTATACAGTCCTTATCATCATGACCTACTGATTTGCAGAAATTGCAATACAAACTTTTTGGTATTGTCTTATACTTCTGCATCATTGGACAATGATATGGATCATTCCCATGTGTCTTACAAATCTCGCACCATGGTCCTCCTATTGGCAAGGGGTTTGGCACCCCTGCTTCCAAGTACCACGCAAAGGTTGGACATTTTTTCTTATGATGTACTTTTGTCCTGCATAGCATACACCAAAAATCTTCTCTTTTCTCTTTTCCCTTATTCTGGTTCAGTTGAAATGTCATATTCTTCATATCCTCCTTCAACTCCTCTATTTCTAGATCTTCCTACTAATTTTGTTTTTCTTCCAATTGCAGGGTTGCTTGTAGAGCCTCTACCTAATTTTGGAAATTTTGTTGTCTCAAAGGATACTTTAAGTGTGGTAACAGTGATTTCACAAATAAGTGCCTATGTTTCATGTTAGTAATTGAATATTTCAACTTACCTTTCATACATTTGAACCTTTGATCAATATCCCAAACAGACTCACCTAGTTTCTACCTGATTTCAAATCATTTCATTCATGTAATGGTCTTCTGATTTTGGCTTCTGAAACTTGTTTACCAGTAGTTTTTTCACACCTACGATAGTCTTTGGTACTCCTTGTGGACTGTTTACATCCAGGCTCATGTACCATTCTAGTGCATGGTCTCTTAGTGTGATAGCTAACTATGTGAGCCTTTTATCCTCATCTATGATCTTCTTTTCTTCATAGTTCTTCTCATGGATGAATAAATTCTTTTTAGGGTCCTCTGACGCCTCTCCCCAAAATTCTGGTAATTTGATCTTGGGATCTTGTCCTGCCATTTTGAACTGCATTGAACTATTGTCTTTGCGTGGTGTAGATAATTGAATGTTACTTCCTGAAATTGCTCCCCCAATTGATTGTCCTTGATTGGAACCCTATATTGTTTCTCCTCTTCCACTAAAATTCGGTTGTCTAAACGCTGGTGTTCTTTCATGTGTTATAGTCACACATGGGATTGTAGGTTCCACACTGACGATGATATGGACTAGAGTTCTGACTTATGTTCCTGAACCTAGCCCTGTTGTTTTCCTTTATCATGTTGCGCACAATATTTCCTCAATATTCTCTACAGCCCGAAGATCCTCTACCTCTTATTCATCACTCACCAAGCCCTCTCTGTCGGTTATGGCCCTCTTCTTATTATTCATCTTATATTGGTAAGGTATTCCACTGCGTGTCTTTCCAACTTTTTCCATTATCTACTTTATCTGGTCCTCTTCCATCATTATTGGGTCCATGTCCTCCTTCTTCTTCCCCTTATCCATTTAGTTTGTCCATATCTCAACCTCCTGTCAGTGCTTCCCCCTTTCCCCCATGTGCACAGGGAAGTTTAACTGTATGATTCCATGTTCATCACACCTTTGTCATAAAATAAAATCTTGATTGAATTATACATCGATCTGATGTACCTACCTCTGGGTCCCTTCAGAAAATTCTGCTTTGCAGCAGTGTAGGAATTCACGGTATCTACTTCAAATTTGGTGATAAATCCTGCAACAATAATGTCTAACCATAAATCTATTGCGTGCGTGAATTTGTTATTAACTTGATGTAGCTACGCAATCTCCACAAGATGCCATGCTAGCTGTCTGATCTAGTTTATAGGGTGGTTTTCCTTCAACCTCAATGCCTACTCCTGCAACAGATGAGGGAAATCATAGAAAAATACCTCATGCAAGTCACTAAACACATCTTTGTTGAGATACTTTCACAGTGTCAACTTAGGGTTTCTGTTCTCCTTCTATGCAAACTCGATTTCCTTTGTCCTCAACCATATTTCAATCTCCACCTTTGTTGCATTCCAAGGCCTGAACATTCCCTTCTATGATTTTATCCTCCATGCTTTTGTTCCATAGATCATGTCCACTAAATGTTGTGCAGTTCTAGCCGACAACAGAACCATTTATTGGTTACTTGGGTTAACCCAAGTTTTGATATCAAATAGGTTTCCAACAAAACCCTCAAAACTATTGGCCCTCCTGGTAAACCAGAAGGCAACGATGCACACATAGTTGACAACGCAGTCTCACCCGAAATAGATTTTATGGGGGACTGCAATACTCAGGTGTTTGTATTCTAGGAATGAGTGGGGAAGGTGCTTAGATCCTTTTTCTTATACATCATCATCATTAAGCATTCATCTACTTCTATGATTCATTGATCTTTAATCCTATGCATGAAAGAGATTATAAGTAGTTTTAACCATTCATTCTTGAGCTAATGATTAACAGAATAGTAAAATCATTCATTAACAACCACATAGAACACAATATTTTACCATGGTTCACCCCCCCTGGGGCTACGTCCACAAAGATATCGCTTCTTTGCTCTTTTATTTATTCTTCTACAAAATATGCATTGTGCGCATTACATCTTCAGGATTACAATAAAAAATTAGGGTAAGTACCCTCTGGGAGGCTGACTAGATCACACCAGGCTCCTTATCCTGTGACCTAACCCTAAAAAACTAGTTTATTCCACTCTACCACAATCACCATACAAAACTCATTACAATCAATAGTTTCCGAACCAACCCTTAACCTAGACCTCCTAGGTCTTTATTTATACTACTCTATTGGCTTATAGTCATTACAATATTTGTCAAAAACCCTAACCCTAGCATAGTTAGGCTTGTTTGCATGCACACCACATTGTTTTTCCTCCTGGATGTTACTTTTCCTTCTTTTTCTACATGTTGTTTTTCTACCTCCTAAGGTGCGCGCTCCAAAAATAGACCTTTTCTTCCAAAATTAGGTCTACGCCCAAAATAGATCCTTCTTCCCAAAATAGGCCTGCACCAACACTAAGCTTTGGGTATTTTTCACCATTGTAGACTTACCATTGGAGAGTGATAGCTCTAGTTTTTGAGGGATCAAAGGACCCTCCCTTAGGAGAAATAGGGGATTCATTGTCCCATATTTCTCCTCTTGGTGCACTCAATTCGAATATTTAGTTCTATTGGGTAACCATTTCATGTGTTCAATTTCATGCATCACTCATTTATGTTAGATTAGTTTGTTTCTTATTTTTAGTTGCTATTTTCTTGTTTTTTATCTTGTTTTCTAACGTGCATGTCCACTAACCTATTAACCATTGTTTTATGTTTCTTTGTTGTCTTACAAAGGAAATCAAAGGGGTCTCTTTTTTCTCACTCTTGTGATCAAAATCCCCAAACAAAAATTTCTATGGGATGGTTTTCAATCTCACCTTCCACTTCAATCATGGTGGATTGATATTCCGCTTTCTTGTTGTCCAAGGCTGTATATATTCTTGACATGTTTCCTCCCATCTCTTCTACTATTTCAACCTCCTGAATGTTGTGGAAAGTCCTGGTTCTTTCATTTTTGTGAGGACAATCCCTATATAAGTGATTTCCCTCACATCCTGAACATTGAACAAGTTATTTCCTTGGCCTTTTCCCAAATGAAATTGCAGTCGTGCGCTCATTTTTGGTTGATTGACCTTGTTGGTTTTCTTGGGTGTTGTTCTTGAAAAAGGGTGGCTTAAAACCTTTCTACCTCTGATCCTTTTTCCCTTTCATCTTGTCATTCCAAGCCTTTTGGAAAACTAGCCTTCCTTTGATTTGTTCATAAAGATGTTGTGCTCTCCTTATGGCTTCCTCCAAAGTTTTGGGGTTATCACATTGAATCTTGTCACTATATAAGGAGGGTAAACCACTTAAAAACATTTTGATTTTAACTTTTTCATTCTTTATGAAGTCAACATACTTCAACAACTCAAAGAACCTCTTTTCATATTCGTCCATTTTCATGCTTCCCAACTTGAGTTCAAAGAACTCTTTCATCTTACTTTCATAATAATGCTCAAACAAATATTTCTCTTGGAAATATCCTTTGAAATGCCTCCATGATATACTCTTCTCATCTAGGTTCGTTTCTTGCTTAAGTTGATCCCACCACATGGTTTTCTTTCCTTGCAACACGAGGGTTTCACCTTGTTGACCAATATCTTATCATGTTCATTCATAAAGGGGGTTTTTAAATTGTGAAAACTAAAATCAATATATTGTAGGTATTGGGGGGGTGGGGGGAATATTGGGTATTGGGGGTTTTATATGTATTGGACGGTATAAAAAGGGGTATCTAGTAAAAATAAAGGTTTATTTTATTGGAAATATGTATTGGGAGCGGGGTTCAACAAAATGAGTTTTGGAGTTATTTATCAATATCTAGTGAAATTGGGGGTATTCTTTAATATCCCATGAATGAATATGCTATGTCATAGATTATCCAAGTGAAGACATTGTGCCTTGCAAGTGGTAGGTGGAAATTCTAGCTTCTACCCCGTAGGGGTAGTCATGTAGCTAGAAATATTTCTTCATTTCCAACAACCAAGCATCGACCTCTGAAAGTTGGTGGCTTGATCTTCCCGAGTTCGCCTTGCAAAATGTCTACCTCATGCCTTATCCTTTTCCTCCTAACATGAGACACACTTGGGCTTCTCCCTGGCCTTGAACTTGCATGTGTTCTTTTGGTGGATTTCTTTGAAGAATGATGGTGCCTTCTCATGCTTCTTGACTACCTATCATTTCCATGATCATCCCTTTTGTTTTGAGATGTAGATTTTGTCACTTGTCTAGCACTAGCCTCTTGCTTGGTTCCAAAGTCCTTGTTTACTTTCTTATGTAACATATTTAATCTCTGAATTATCTCTTCTATATCCTTCCTAATCCTTTCATTACCATCTCTATAGCTCTACACTTCCCTATGAAAGCTTCTTATAGTTATAGGCTCATGGTTGTCTCTTCTTCCATTTGACTCTATCTCAGCATTCTCAATGCTAACATGCATACCTATGATATCTTCCTCATGGTTGTAATATCCTTGAGCATCTTCCATAAATCTAGTCCTCATATAAGAACCAAAGTTTCTTTCATGTACCTCTAATTCTGCAAGAAATGTGCATGTAATAATTAGTGTAAGAACATGCATACTATAAAACATTTCATCAATTATAATACAAGTTATTTCCTCATCAATTTATGAATGAACAATGCAACAAATGAAAATTTGACTCCTTATATGCATTCCTCTTCAAAACAACTTTCCAACTGTTGTACCCATGCCTCAATCTGATTTATGAGCAAAAAGTTGCAACATTTACATGCTGCAATTTCCACTCTTTTACTGTTATAGAAATATCTTTATTAATTTCTAAGAAAATTTCTTTTTCAATTCAAAATTATGGGTTGACAGATGTATTCTACTCTTCAATACATTTCCAATGACTATTCATTTTCTCAAATTCGAGCTCCGAGCTGAAAGTTATGGTCCGGAGAAGTTTAGGTTGTTTTACCCAATTTACCCTTGTATGCTACATGTGTCTTCTTTTACTTCCAATGCATTTTTACATAACCAAATCCAAAAATTGACTCCACAGATGTCTTATCTAGATCATAATATTTCCATCGACTACTCTTGTTCCCCAAACATACACCTGAGTATGAAGTTATGCCTTCTGAAAGAAGTCTGGTGCCAAAATTTTACCCTTACTGTTTTGGCTGTAACTTTCTCATATGAGCTCTATTTTGTGAACCGTTTAGCTCATTGGGTAACTCTCTCCAATTTATTTTATTTGAGCTACAAAGACTCAATGTACCTTGGTTCACTATATAATTTTGGGTTTTGATTGGATAAAAACGTCGTTGAGGCCCTCAAAAATGCCTAGCAAGTTAATGACCTTTAAAAACCACAAAAATTTGCATAAAATTAATTGTTTTACTATGTAACAGCCTTTAAATATGAGCCATTGATCTCAAATTGGATGAAATATGAAATATTTTCATGTGATCCATATTCCATTGACGCTCTCCTTTGGGTGCACACATCACTTCCCAAAACTGTCGACCCAACCGTCAACCATCGACCCAACTCCCTGACAACTGATTTGCACAAAACTCTAAACTGACTGAATCAAGTGTCGAACGTCGATGATATTTTTTGGAGAATTCAACCAATTCCCTACCATTATCCCATCATTCATCCTCGTTGTCTATTGAAAATACTTCCCCAATTCGGTTGACCCTACCATCGACCATCAACCACTTCTGAGTTGACATGGAAACTGCTGATGTGGCATGACACATGGATGTTGACATGGCATAAAACATCATCATAAGATGTCAAATTGGATAATGTAACATGATAATTGGATGTTTACATGGCATGACACATCATCATCCTCTTTCCTTCTTCGACCATCGACTATTTATCTTGGATGACCCAAACACCCCACCGAATCGACTAATGCCCAACCATCGGCCCATCGACCACCCATGAATTCTTTTACTTTCTTAGAACCACTTCATTGAATTGGATGACACCCAACCATCGACCCATTGACCATTGACAACTTTTATTGCTTGATTAGAAACACTTTTCTGAATCAGCCAACACTCAACCATTGACCCGTCGATCATCGACGACTTATGTTGGTGAATGAAATTACTTCACTGGATTTGGCTAACCCCCGACTGTCGACCATAAATAAATGTATTTTGGTTGAACCAAACACTTTTCCATTTTGTTTGAACCAAACATCGGTTGTCGATGATTTCCATTGGAGAACTTTAACACTTAGAAATTTTTCGCATCTGTCTGATTGACCTGGACTATCGATCTTTTCCATTTCAGAAACCCCCAAAATGAATCTTGGCCATTAAACGACCCCAACCTTCCAATGACTGAAAATGAATCTCAATCGTCAATTTGTTCTATTTTTCAAATGACCAAAACCTTATGTATTTTTAAATTTCTCATGACAAATCTCAACCGTTGATTGCGAGATCAAACATGATCTTGGCTGTTGATTCATTAACTCTGTCCAACTTATACAGGAGGACATTACAACTCAAATTTTGACCTTTTAGGTCAAATTTAAATCTGCAACTTTGCATATTGGCTCCATTAAATTTCTTAAATAGATCTGAGTCACTCAAATTCAAATTTCACTCATGAATTTGGGGATTTCACTCAAATTTCTCTCTATTTCTCCCCAAATTCGTCACAAACAATCCTGCAAAAATGTTTTTTTCTCAAATTCACACTGGTTTGAGCCCATAAAAGCCTGATGATTAAACTAGGCACTCTGATACCATAATGTGATTTCCTCCAACCCAATTGAGAGACATTACGATGTGGAATACCCATAAAAATGAAATTTTTGCTAACTAATATATTTCCTATAGCTTTCATCTACAAATTACAACTAGATTTAACTATTGTCCATAACCATAAAATAGATATATCTACAACATGCTAAAACTACACATGAATGCACATATAAATCATTCTCATTTACATAGATCGTGCACAACAATAGAATTCATCAATACACGACATAAAACATATAAACACTTATTTTATGAGAATGTTTGTGCAACCAGTTGCTTGGAACAGATGTTCCACCCAACTATAGACTGACTATTCCAAATCTCAACAGTTAGTCACCCCCAAGATGAGGCTAGTGATCAACAAAAGAGGGTGGTATCTCATTACCACTCACAACCCACTAATATTCTCCTACAACTATCCCAATTTTCCACTAGTTCTCTTCCTCTTGACCTGCCCAACCCAAGGAATGTACCCCTTCAATAATATCAATCCCTCTAGCATCCCATTCATTTATCCAGGTCTATTTGGCACATGTAGCTAGGAATCTCTCAGCTAGGAACTCAAGGGAACTCATTTCTAGGAAGAACTACCAACAAACAACAACAACACTTACTATTTTAGTGCATCTCACTCAAGAGTTCACTCTTTAGGCCTGACAACCTGGATCTTTAGTTTTCAGCTCCAATTTGCTCCATAAACACTCTAGCATGCTCTAGAATTCTCCCTCCATGGCTGCACCATCTCCAAGCTCTCTTTCTTGCTCCCTACTTTCTCTCATGCACAAAAACTTCATGTGTAAAAAAAATTGTCCCAACCCATACGAATTTCCTCCCTTTGGCTTGCCTTTCTTGAATCACACACTTCCCCAAGTTGATTTTACTCAACCCCTATGTGCCCAATAACTATGGGATGTGACTACTCACACCCAACCTCTTACATATATTCAATGATTGGCTTTGGGAACACTCAATCATAATTAGAAGGTTCATATATCAATAGCATTTTTAGGAAATTGGGTTGAATTAATATACATGGGTAATACCCGCTTTGGGACCCCTCTTGACCATTATCCTAGACACTCCCCTCTCTTGTGGATTATTTCAACCCCCATCTTCGTCCATGTCCCCTTAGCAGCTGATATCACATTTTATTATTAAAACATAGAAATAGAATTCACATATTACATTGCTTTGGGTCGTAGCCACACTAATTAATTAAACTGGGGATTATAGTGGGGATGTTACAAAAATATTTTTGTAAATGAAATTTTCCTGTAGGCCATGAACTAAGAAAATATGAAAATCCAATAATTGGACCTCGACAACACTCAAATATTTGTGTAACTGAAATTTTTTGCAGACTATGAACTAAGAAAAGATGAAAAGCCAACAATTAGAATTGGTCGATGCTCATGTGCTTATATGCTCCAGAGTTCTAGAGATTATTTTGTTTCTCCTTGCAGAAGGATGCTCCTCTCCACCAATGACGACAGTTCAACTATTTCAAAAAAGAACCACATATATCTAGTTGAGAAGCATTTGTGGTGAAGGCATTTTTTCGATGCCCAATTGAGGACTAGCTGTGATGAAGGAATTATTCCCTTCAGGCAGGATCTTAAAAGAACTTAATAACACTTTCATGCTTATTCATCCATTGATGACTCATTTATCAGATGCATGCAAGTTGCCACAAGAGGAGGCATTGACTGCAACTTCAAGGAGGCATCAATTGCAGCATCTCTAAATTACAGTTCCACAGAGCGAATTCCTTAGACTACAAATTTCATAAAGCCACAACGTCCAAACTGGCAAATCATATAATTTATAAAAAATTGTTTTATAAACTAATTTTTAAATCTCACAAATAACTTTAAAAAATTGCGCACACATGAGAGGATTTATATCACGTCAAAATGATTTTAACCAATGAGAAATTCAATGCATCAAATTAGAAGAAAAAAATGTATTATTATTTGGAAATAAATTCAAGTAATATATGTATTGGAAAAACCTTGGTTATAATTTACAAATTCAATATATTTTAGGTGCTTTAGTAAGTGCTGATAATAAAACATTAAATTAAAAAAATTAAAATAAAATAAAAAACAACTTAAAGAAATTTATAGAGAAGAAAGAAAAAGTGGCATTATATGTGAGGGTCAACTTGTAAGAAGAAAATAAAAACAATAACACAATGGTGCGTTGTGAAGTAAAGATTTAATGATTGTGTGGAAAAACTGATATAAAATCAATTACTCTATTATTATACCTCCTTCTAAGAGGATATATAACAATAAATAATGCTCAAATAGAGTTGATCTATTTTATTAAAAAAAATTACTCAAAGTTTTATAAAGTTTTTTTTTTTATCAAAGTGAATTTTTTGAATTTTTTTATTTATTTAGATTTTTTTTTTAAATTTGAATAGGTATTTTGTGATTAGTCAAAGAGTTGAATGTGACTAAATTCCCATGAGTGGACATGACATTAAAAAAAAAACTTCAAATTGATACATATGTTATTGCCTTAACTCCATACTCATCCATCATTACTCCATCTCCGTCTTTGCGTATTTTTGACAGATAGTTGCTCGAGTTCCATGCCATTCCATTATTTATTTGCAGAATATGTATCTGTATATTCTATTGATGAAACCTGTATTCTATTGGATGAATGAATCCATGAAGAGTGGGAGGAGATGATAAGGAAGCAGTGCAATGTTTTCACATCCTTGTGGTATCCTTCAGTGGGAGGGAGAGGAATGATGAGAGGTTGAATATGAATGCCCTCTGATGAAGCTCTCTACAAAAGAGGATCAAGAGGGATTGATTTCGAGGAGTTGTGAGGACTATTATGAAGAGGCAATGGGAGGCGAGGGTGTGGGTGAGGTTGAGCATGGAAATCATATGGCCTTGTTCTCGAAATGGGAATACAAGAATGTGAGACCTTTTCTCCATGTTCGTTGCCATTACAGTCCAGTCAGGTTCGGTTTTAATATTTGAGCTCCATGTTGGGTTTCATGGTAATTATAATGGATGGAAAACCAAAGGAGAATGTGGGGCTCTCATTAAGTCACACACACGACTCAAGTGACGAAATTTTTTAACATACATTGAATTCAGGTAGATACCTACATAGGGAATTGATAAAGTAAGGAAAATAATATCTTATATTAGTAACGAGTTTTTCCATTAGGAATATTGTAAGGTCTTTGGCTAGATGAGGGTGGTTACCTTCACCCAAGTAAGTCCTCAAGGAGACAGAACTTGGGGTTGATTCGGCACCCAAGTTGGACAAGTGGATGCTTTGGGCATGCAAACGTGCCAAGGGGCTTGCCCAAGTATGAAGCGACCAAGAGGTTGGGGTGTGTAGACATGAGGGGTGCACCAAGTGTGGGTGCGTTGGTCCCAAGGGGCACGATGGTTGACAAGGGCATGGGTTCATTTGGGAGACCAAGTCCATGAAGGGGCACGATGATTCATTTGGGTGACTGAGTCCATGAAGGGGTGTGACAATTTGTTTTGACACATGGGTTTGCAAATGGGAACGACACCCCCAAAGGAAGCGATGGTTTGTGATGGTGACCATTGGAGTGCCTATAAGAGAACAAGGGTGCACAACCAATGAAGGTATCTTGGAAGACAAGGAGAGAAAGAAGAGATATTTAGTTCTATGGTAGATTAATAAGGGTGAGCTCCCTCAAAGAGCCAAGTCACTCCACTTGGGAGGAATTATGCTGCCTTGAGGAGGATTCGGTGGACAAAGTTGGGAAAGATTCTCTTGGGACAATTTTTTGGAAGTCTGGAAATGCAGGTTTATTGTAGGAATGTGTGAGGCAGAACCAAAATATGTGAAGCCTATGCAAATGAAGAGACAACAAGTTTGTGGTTGATGGTGTGTATTAGATGCACCGCAGGAGGTTACGAAGATGGTTGCGACAAAGAGTCTTGGTGTGACGAATCTACGTATGAGTGTATTGGTGAGGTGAGGTGAGTCATATGACTCTGGAAAAGTTGTAAACCAAGATGATAGTGCTCATATTGTAACTGTTTCGTAATAACAAAGACTTATTTGGGTGTTAGGCACATTTTTTGTTTTTTTTCTGAGGTAATATCTCATTGGAAACCTCCAAGTACTTCCCCACTTTGTGGATGGTAAATGATGTAAAACATCGGCCTTGATGTCCATGGCAGGCCTAACCCCAAAGGGGAACAAGATATTCAAACCCGTGACCTCCTTCGTTGGGGATAGTGTCACGTATGGCTCAGAACCACTTGAGCTAACCCTTGGGGCTAAAGGAACAATTTGTGTTGCTTGCACTGTATCCTTATTTCTCTTGTCTCTTTCATTGTTGTTCTCTTAGATTCTCATGTTCATGGATGTATGCTTAAATATGACTAAGTGTTAAACAATTAATGATTGTATAAGTATACAAGAGTTGCACTAGAGTACTAGTGTGACTCACTGATAGCCTAGAACATTGTATGGGTATGCTCTAGCTGAAGAGGCGTAGTCTGGAGGAAGTGTCCTTGGTGTTTCCAAGCAACCAAGTGAGAAATGTCATGGTGTAGTATGCCCTCAAGAGGTGTATGATCGTAAGTCACACTATTGGGACGTGACAAATGGTATTAGAGTAGTTTGGTGCTCTTCACCACTTTTGTAGTCAGAACAGTTGTGGTGGGGTGCACTTGTTGAGAATGCTATTTGTTGCGAAGGAAGTTTAGTGGGAACGTTCACATACTTAGTGAACCATGCGGTGGAGCGAACTTATTCATCACAGAATTTGCATCAAACTTATGATAGAGGTTTGGTTGACAGTTTTGTGGAGAGGTTGTTCTGGGTGCATACCTTGTATAGACCAAGAGAAGAGTTTGTGGTGAAACAACGAACTTAGATAGGGTGGGTGATCATAAAGTTTATCACAGAACTTTTCACATACTTGATCACAGAGGAAGACTTAGTTGGTTTGATGTGTGACAGAATTCAATGTTAGACATGTTGTGCACACCTTGAGAGATCAGGCACAAAGTTCATTGGGAGAACTAAGCACTTGGGAAAGGAAGATGAACATAGTATTTCTCGCACAACTTGTCATAGATCTAACTGCAAAAGTGATCACAAAAGAGAAACATCGAGGGTGATTACATAAGTGATTGCGAAAGGGGAGAAGTTCTAGGTTGTAACAAGGTGAAGCACTTGGGTGCGTTGGATGATATGGGGTGACCTAGAGAAGCTCCACAATAGGTAGTTGGTTGGGAACATTTCCATCATGATGCCTTCGTGTTGTGCATCACCGAGAACAACATTTGAGTTGAGTTGGCTTGTTGGAATATGGGTAGATCACAACCTTTGGAGGAGGTATCTATTCACAAAGTTACAACAGTCGGTTAGTAGCAATATGACTTGACATTCGGGAGGTGTGTGAATGGTGCCTTGAAGTGGAAGTAGTCAAGGTGCAGAGATGAAGAGACATTGGATATGAGTTCGATCGATTGCATGTGAAGTTTGGGACTTAGATATATTTTTGAAGTGGAAGGATGGACTCATCCTTGTGTCACAACAAAGGTCTTGTAATTTTTTGGAGTTGCAGATAGTGATTGAGGAAAGTTCATATGGAGAGTTGATTGATTGGGCAAGAGAAGGTCCAAGACAATAGGCTTAGAACATGGTTGTAGTGAAGGATGATGTTTAGAAAGGTATGGTTGGTTTGAGTTTTTGCATTTCCTAAGTGTTGCAATGATTTCTTTTAAGGGATGTTGGATGACTTGGTGGTTCAATTGCATTCCATTTCCATTATGAAAAGTGACAGACTTGAGGGTGACTCAAGTCGTGTAGATTTGAAGAAGTATTGTACCAGTTTGGGATGCCTTGGTTGAGTGTTTACATAGAGAGATTGGGTGACCTACTTGTATGAGTCTTGTGGTGGAATTAGGCATATTTGGATACAACCATGGAGGTGGCTTGAGGAAGCTTCCTAACTTTTTGATGAGCTGCATTGGACAAGTCACTATAAAGAAGTGGGCAATGAAGTTTGTTCATGCTTAGCTGAGAAGATGCGTGAGGCACCTTGGTGCTTGGTGCCTTAGCCAAATTTGTTGATTCAGGTGGTTACTTGACGAGTCACAATGATAATGCCAGAGTTTAGACGCTTATAGGAGGTGCAAGGCAATGTTATTCTAGTAGACAAATGGAATCAGTAGAGAATTCAACTAAGAATTGTTAGCAGTCAACCTAAATAGGAAGAACACAAACCAAGTGACTTGGGTGGTGTTTAATAATCTTTGGTGTGGGATATTGGATGAGGAAGAGTGGACCTTGGTGACTTGTAAATGATTGTGCAATAACTCATAGATCTAACAGAGGTTGTGGTTGAGATTGGTAGAGTATTGGTTTGAACATGTGTAAGGCACGTAAGTTCTTTGAGGTGACTCATTCTACTTGGAGCACTTTGGACAGTTCATTGGGACGTTTGACAATTGAGGGCATGTTGGCCACACTCATCATATACATTGAGTTGTAGATAGGTGACTTCATGAAGGGAGGTGAGTTAAGGACTTGCCTTCATTTGGAGGATTTTGTGAACATGAAGATTGCAACATGAAGACAGTACTTGAACATGGACGTTTCTCTTGCTTTGGGGCAGCATGGTTGAGGGTGAAGCCTAAACATTTCAAGGAATAGATAAGTAGATGCAACAACATGGTCAGGTGACAAAGTAGCGGGGAAAAGGAAGTTTGGAAGTGAAATTTTTGGTGCAAATATTGACTAACTATGCTATGAGGTGAGAAGTGGAGTCAAGTTGCCACAAATGACTTTGTTTTGGGGAGACTTCACAGTGCAGTGAGGTGAGGGGAGAATCTGCCTTGGTTTGAGATAATTGTGTGGATGGACCGAATTGTGAAAGGAAGTGCCAATTTGTACATGAGGGTGTGCAGTCTCAAGGAGTGTGATGGTTGGACTAGCCATTAAACTTGTTCACGACTTGGCTGAGAACAACAACATGACAAGGGGGTCAAGAGTATGGATGTGCCAGTAGATTTGAATTTCAATATTTAGACATTGTGGAGGATCTCCTTGATGAATATCGAACAATTGTAACAATAGTGAGGCAAGGATGGACACTTGCCTTTGATCCGTCAGGATTTTTCGAAATGACTATGGTTGAGTTTTATTTGCATGCATTTATTAACCATGGGAAACTTAATGAAAGAGCGAGAAAAGCAAATGAATTATACAGCCATTA
>JZKD02S1871616.1:722906-750108 GCA_000966675.3 Picea glauca
CCTGAAGGACTGCATTGTCATGATGAAGGTGTACATCTATTGTCTTCCTCTCTTCCAACTGTTGGAGAAGATGATGGTTTTCTTTTTGTAGTTTCTCTATGGTTGGGACAGAATCAACGATTTCTGAGGAAGTCTTAGATCCTTTGAGGGATGTGGACAATTTATCAGTTTTAGGATCTAGAGTGGGCATAGGTGAAGTAGGAGTGATGGGAGATCGGAAAGGTGAGGTAGGTTCTAATTTTTTTTTCCTTAGTGGCTCTAATCCATCCGTAGAGGCTTCTCTAGGTTTCTTATGAGGGCTCTCAAGCTCGGAGGACACTTGGATGGGATCCGAAGTAGGTGGAGGTTTTGCATAAGGCTTGGTTCTTGTGCTCCGGGTACTCTTCTGAAAGGGTCCCTTACCAAATCGGTTGGCTCCCCTCTTGTTTGTGGGAATGATGGGAAATTCTTGTTGCATTACCTCTTGGATTTTCTTAGGTGTAGGACCAAGAGAAAGTGAAGGCATTGGGGGGTCAACAATAGGCTTCTTCTGGTCTTTGTTCTTGGTCTTTTTCCCCGATGAAGAAGTAGGAATATCAACAAGCTTTTGGTATTGTTCTGGAAAAGAGAGGGTTTGTGCAATGGATTTTTGAGTTCTCGGAGAGTGAGGCTTGGATAGGGAGATATTCTTTAGGCTAAGTGGATTTCTGTCGGTCTTAACTGTCAAGTGGGGGTTTGCAAATTGGTAGATAAAGACATCCCAACTTTGCCCCTGCTTCTCTAGTTCGGTAAAAATGAGGAGTTTGATCAAACCGTGGTGGAAGAGACTATTTTGGGGGTTAGTCACATTTTTCCTCACTTGAGAGGACATCTTCTCCAAGCTTTTGAGAAAATAAAAGGGAAATTTCAAGGGTTTGTTGAACATAAAATGACCCAACAATCTAAAATGACAAGCTTTGAAGGTGGAGTATCTACATTCACATGTAATTAGCCTTGTGATGACAATGAGGGGGTTAACCAATTCTGGTTTTATCCACTCCTTAGCATACCCTTTTTCTCCTGAAATGATCTTGAATTTGGTCTTGAATACCCTGTTGTAACATGAGCGCGGAAATTGATGATTTTTGAACCATCTATCTCCCATTCTTGGGAGCTTTGTTGCTGCAGCAATTGACTCTTCTGTGAATTCAAAGGTGAGATACCCTACATGTGCAATCTTTCCATCAAAACCAACTGCGAATTTCATAGAGAGGTCATCATCATGGCCCTACAAACAAGATAGAAAGGGCCCCTAGCTAGCACGCAAGAACACTTCCCTGCACTGTGTGAATTCTGGAATGGCAAACAAGTCTGCATAGGAGGAGGGTTCATATCTCCTGGGCATTGTGACAGAGTTTGAATTCACCAAGCAAGGGTAAAATCAAGCCAAGCAATGACACGGATTGGGCACGGTCAGAGTGCGATTAGAACAAAGGGCGAATTCTACCAAGCAAGGGTGCAAATAGGCCAAGAGATGGCACGGATTTAGCACAGTCTGAGTGCGATTTAGAACAAAGGGCGAATTTGGCAGAGGTTGGGCATGATTCCTTAACGCAGGGCAGAGAAAATGACAAGGGAAAATGAAATAATAGAGTGCCCATCCCTATTTTGGATGCACTTAAGTTGGAGTGAGTTACACACATGTGCGCGTGGGCTGCCATGTGTGAAGAATTCAAATTCAAAGGCTCAATTTTTGGCAATGGACTAGTGCGTAATTAGATCAATGTCCAAGTCTTTTGACTTGGACATTTGATCATAACCATATGAGGAATATTTTAATCAATGCATGCAACCAATTTAATTGAACGTAATTGAATTCTGGTTACCTAGAATCTAGGACAGTTACTGGTATGCAAATGGCACTTTGTTCGACACTTCAAATGGCATCTCATCCGACACCTCATACAGTACTTCATCCGGTACTTCATCCGGTACCCCTGTGTTAAGTGTATTTCCTCCTCTTATAATGGACAGCCTGCAATTTTGAAGTGCTTTTGACAACCATAGTGGTTAATGAGCAGAGGCAGAGTTCTCCATGCTCACTCATTCTTCTCGCATATGACATATAATGTCAAAACCTATAATGAATGGGTTATAGCAAGCATAAAACATGTGTTGTCAAACCTACAATATGCAGCTTGTAATGGAAGATAACTAATAAAGAGTGGTCTGTTAAATAATCAATAAAGAGTGGTCTATTAAGCATGAGTTTGGTAATTTTATAACACATGGGAGTTAAGCATTTCAAAAATAATATGAGTATCGGTGTAATAACATGTATCATGGTGATAATACAAAAAATATTGCAAAGACATATTTCTCTAGGCAATGATCATTTGTTAGCTCATGAACCCCTCCCCCACACCTAAGTATTGTGACACCTCACAATCAAAAGTATAGGAAACTAGTTAGTATCCCCCAATAGCCGAAGATTTATAGTATGTCAAGTGTAAAGATAAAATTTCACATATTGGTCTGACGAGACAGTTAGGAGATGGCCCCACCTATAGGATAAGAGATCCTATATATAGATAAGAAGAGGTAGGCAAGAGAGATTCAAGATATTCTTAGAGTTATTTCCCAATGGAAAATTTATGGAGTTCATTAACCTTAGCTTAACCACACATGCTTCATGTTAGCTTTGTCTGCAAGTAATGTTGTACATTAGGACAAGTTTAGATTGATTATTTATTTTTGTCAGATTACCATCCTCGCTAGGTAGAATGCCCCGCTGCCAGCAAGCCTGTTCAGTACTCCAGCGGGTTTACCTAGTTATACCACATGCCAGTACCTGCTGCCAACAGACCTATTCAGTATCCCTGTAGGTTATCCTCTTAAACCCTCAGAGACTGGCCCTCCATATTTTAATATTTTAATATAACACTGCTTATGCAAGAAGATGGGGGGACAACTCTGAAAACAACTTTTTTCTTTTTCTTTTCGATTGGGATGGTATTTATGTTAGAGGATGACTTTCAGTTATATTATTAGTGATTGTCCCGATGTAAGGGGTACTTAAGCGGACGTGGCCTATCTAAAGATATGATATAATCAATCCATTTAGTGTGTAGTGGATGGTACCATTGAGAAAGAATAGAAAGGTATCTCTAAGCTCAACTCACTTTCTTCTTTTGTAATTATTATGATGTTTCCATGACTAACTGATAATTAGACCTCCTTGTTACTCTTTGATAAAGACACTTGACTCACTTACTCAGGTTTCTTGGAAAAATTGTACGAGAGACCTCTAGGCTTGATAGTTATGGTATCACTTCCTTATACAGTGGTGAAAAGTTTCAAGAGCAACTGCTTTAGAATGCCTTAAAAATGAGATTTTTTGCAAAAACATGGCTAATTACAGTAAGTCACTATTCATTTGATGCTTTAGCAGACACAAAATTCAAGTATAACAATGTTTTGAAGAAAGATCCTTGAAACTGTGTACTCCTGGTGAAATAATTACTTACAGAAACCTCTAAAGTTGCCTTATTAAAAAAATTCAAAAACTATTTACATATATACAGTAGGAAATTCAGAAGAAAAAAAAAATCAAGAACAAGGGGGAACTTCCCCATCTACTAAGGCCAATGCCTTATCAGCTGACATGACCTGTAGAAAATATTCTTTGGAAATGGGCTTATGATAAAATTTAAGTCGATGTCCATTTACCACAAAGGAGACTTGTCCATCGTCAATTGTTTTAATTTTTATAGCTCCATTGTCATATGCAGTGTATACCTCGTAAGGGCCCAACCAATAGGTGGTAAGTTTGCCTTTGAAGGTTTTGAATCGAGAATCAAACAACAGAGCCCAATCACCAGGCTGGAAGTGCTTCTTCTTAATAAACTTGTCATGCCACTTGCTCCTCTGGTTTTGGACTTGTATTGTCCGTTGGATGGCATCTTGCCTGATTTCATCCAACTCATTCAACTGTAGGGCTCGTTTCTTCTGAGCCTCATCTAGGTTCAACCCTAATTCTGCGGCAATACGGAAGGTCCTTACTTGGAATTCTATAGGTAAAAGCACTCGTTTCCTGTACACTAGCTCATAAGGGGTATGTCCAGTGGTATTTCTCCAGGTGGTCCGATATGCCCACAAAGATTCTGGGAGCCTATCAGCCCAATTATGGTGATGTAACTAAACAATATTGGTCAAGATGGCTTCCAGAACTTTATTTGTGGATTCTACCTGACCATTGGCTTGAGGGTGGTATGGAGAAGATTTACAGTGTTTAATCCCATATTTCTTTGTCAGCTCTTTCATCAGCTTGGAAGTGAATTGAGTGCCTTGGTCGGTAAAAATTTCATGAGGGACACCGAAGCGGGTAAAGATGTCTTCATAGATGAATTCTACAATAGACTTCTCTATGGCCCTAAATAGGGATTTTGCCTCTACCCATTTGGTGACATAGTCCGTACAAACCAAGATATGGTTCTTCCTATGGGACATGGGTGAAATTGGTCCTACAAAGTCGAGGGCCCATTTTTCGAAGGGTTCTATCATAACTTGGGCCTGCAAAGGCATTTCGTCAGTTGGTGTAGGTCTACCTATCCTTTGGAAACTATCACAACTTCTCACATACTTGGCAGCATCTTTGAAAATGCTAGGCCAATAGTAACCTGAGTGTAATACCTTATATGTTGTGCATTTGTCAGAGAAATGGCCACCACATGGTCCATCATGACAACTTTGTAGTATTTTAGGTACCTCGTCCTCTTGGACACATATACAAATAATCAAATCAGGACCTGTGCGAAAAAGATCATGATCAACCCAAGAATAATTAGCACTTTGTGTAATAATTTTCCTCTTTTCATGAGGTGACAAATGAGACGGTAACCTCCTAGTAGCCAGATAGTTTTCCATATCCACAAACCATGAGGTATTGATAGAGAGAGCAAAAAGATGCTCATCTGGGAAACTATCATCTACAGGGGTATCATCATCCTCATTCTTTATGCGGGAAAGAAAGTCAGCTACTACATTATCCTTTCCAGGTCGGTCAAGCACAGTGATATTAAATTCTTGCAATAACAAGAGCCACCTAGTCACTCATCCATTAGTTATAGGTTTGTTCATGAGGAACCTAATGGTTGAATGATCGGTGTGTACAAATACTTCATAACTTGTAATGTAATGATGAAACTTGTTAATATCATGAACAACTGCCAAGAACTCTTTCTCGGTGACTGTGTAGTTCAACTCGGTAGGGGACAAGTTCTTGTTTACAAAATAAATGGCATAGGACTGCTGGTCCTCTTTCTACCCTAATACCCCTCCTGTTGTAGTGTCAGAGGCATCAATGGATATATGAAATGGGAGAGTCCAATTGGGCCCTCTAAGAACTAGTGCCATGGACAACTTTGCCTTCAGGGTTTCAAAGGCAGTTTGACACTACTCAGTCCAAACAAAATCAACATCTTTTATCAATAATCCAAACATAGGTGCAACAATCTTTGTAAAATTTTCAATAAATCGTCGGTAATATCCAGCATGTCCGAGAAAGATTCTCACCTCTTTTTGATTCTTAGGGGGTGGAAGTCTAACAATGACCTCAATCTTTGCAGGATTGACTTTTATCCCTTCAGATGAAACATGATGTCCTAGAACCACTCCTTCAGTTAACAACATTTTTCATTTTTCATGACTTAGAGATAGGTTCATTTCCTGGCATCTGATGAGGAATTTTTCTAAGTTGTCTAAGGGCTTCCTAGTAAGTGTCGCCATAGACTGTGAAGTCATCCATGTAGACCTCCACACAATCATGAATAAGATCGGCAAATATCCCTAATACTGCTCATTGAAAAGTTGCAGGAGCATTACACAATCCGAATGGTAAGACCCTATAGGCATAGGTGCCCCAAGGACAAGTAAAGGTAGTCTTGTCCTGGTCCTCAGGTGCTATAAGAATCTGATTATACCCACTGTACCCATCTAAAAAGGAAAAATACTTCTTTCCAGACAAGGTGTCTAGAACTTGGTCAATAAAAGGAAGAGGAAAGTAGTATTTTAGAGTGGCTTTGTTGAGTTCCCGGAAATCAACACAAATTCTCCATTTCCTGGTCACTTTCTTTGGAACCACTACAAGCGGGGATACCCACTTACTGTTGGAGATGGGATAGATAAATCTGACATTTAACAACTTTTGGATTTCCTCCTTGACTATGTCTTTGAGTGTTGGGTTCATCCTTCTCTGGGGTTGCCTAACAGGTGTTACCTCCCCCTGGGTGTATATATGATGGATGCATGTGTCAGGGTGTACACCCTTCATGTCAGTGTATTCCCAGGAAAATGCTCCTGATTGTTCTTTAAGGATATCTACTAACTGTTTATGTTGGTCTGCATCTAGCCCTGAGTTTATATGTAAAACTTTCCCTAGACTAATCTCGTAGGGCATAGTATAAGACATGGAAGACTCATCTATCTCAAAAATAAAAGATGTCGAAGACAAAATGGATGGGTCTAATTGTTCTTGAAATTCTTCCCCAAACATGTACTCAAATTGGGGAAAAGACTGTGGAAAATCCACACGTGTTATAGCAAAAATGAATTGGTTTAGCACATTTTCTATTGTGTGCTCTTGAAGTTCCCATGCATGGTCACTTGGCAATACGGGTTCTTCCCAGTCCTTGTTCTCGTATGGACATTCAAGCCACCATATATTCTCCATAATAGGTTAAGATGGAGGGTAAATGGTGATCTTCTGGATAGAGAGACCATTTAAGATGGTCATTTCTCCTTCTCTACAACTAATAAATGCATTGGCTATGGCTAGCCAAGGTCTTCCCAAAATAATGGGATGGCCTCTGGCAGGATCCTTTAATTGTAACTGTAATTGTTCCAAGGTAGTAGTGGTCATAACATTGATGCCTGCCCCTAGGTCTATGAGAGTGTTTTCGATGGAGACCTCATTAATGGTTATAGTCACTACGGGGTTTCCTGGATTCCCATATTTTGCTAGCTTTGGTTGTTATGATATGTACTCAGAGAGTCCTCCTACCAAATGTACTATAGGAGGGTCCTTTTGCTTCCTACCTGGCTTCTTAATACATAGTTCTTTGACTACCTTACTATAGATTGGAATGTCTTTAATGGATTGAAGCAGAGGAATCTTGACATAAATATTTTTCAATTCATTCAAAATGTCAAATTTCGGTCGGATGGTAGGTTTCTCGATTACCAATCGGTCTAGATAAGGAGGGACCTTCGTAATTTGTGAAGGTTCATTTTGGGGAAGCTTGGGTTCTTGATTCTTTGGGATAATAACATCTTCCCACCTAGTGTCATCCGTGGGTTGTTTGGTGGTTTATTATTCTTCTTCTTCTTGGATGACTACTAAAGGTCTTTGCCTATCTAGAACTTTTCCCAATCTTAGTTGAATTTCCTATAATGGAATAGGAGTAATAACATATGTCGGGAAGGCCTGCATCTCAACATTGTTAAGAGGTTGAGGGGGCTTATTATTGGGGTTCGGCACTAGCTGTGCCGAAAATAGTGTCGGTCTCAGGGAGCTTGCATTTTGATATTGTAGCAGTTTTTGTTGTGGAATAGGAGGTAAAGGTGGTGGAACAAAACCTGGCAGAAGCTGCGGAGTGTTCGATGGGAACCAAGGATAAGGATGGTTGGACATAGGGAGAGGTGGAGTTTGAGGGTTTCCTAGATTGTATCCTCCTCTCCATCCTTGAAGCCAAGGATGTTGGTACTGAGTAGACCAGTTTTTCCAACCTGGTGGGTTCCACTTTTTTTGTTGATAATAGGGTGGAACTTGGGATTGTAGATCTGGGTATGTGGGCTGGTTTCTAGGCTGCCATGGCCTCCTAGGTGCATAAGAAGACTCCCTAGGATCTCCACTCCTATAGATGGCTAATAAACTGGGAAAGGATGGACATTTCTCAGTTGAATGGTCTTCTGTGTAGAAGCCACAAACTAAAATGTTATCTAATGGGCATTCCCTTGAGGGATGCTTCCTCCTGCATCTTGGGCAATTTATGCTCATTGCTACATTTTCCTCCTCCTGTTTCTTTCTGATTTTAAGGGTGTCCAACTGGGAACCTATTGTGCTTAGGATATCTATTTTAAAGTTTTCTAGAAGGTTCCCTATCTCCGCTCTTGTGATGCCACCTAAACTAACTGGTTTTAAGCTTCTATTGTAAGGGTCCCGAACATTCTTTCATGTTTTGGCTCTACTCCTTGAATAGTTTTTACACATTTCACATATCTTGGAAAATGGTTTATGAGAAACATCACCTGATGCCATCAGGTTAAGCATTTCTAGATACTCTTCTGAAATTCCCTTGAGGAAAAGAGCCCTAACTGCATCCTCTAGGAGGTCATGGTATTTTGACTTCTGGGAGGTATAACCAAATCTTTCCATATAGTCTTCAAGGGTCTCGTCTTCTAACTGTTGGACTTTAAAGATGTCATTAAGAGACTCTTTGGTCTTGCAGTAGTTCTGGTACTTCTTAAGAAAGATTTATTTCATGGATTCCCAAGACCTAATACTGGATTCTTCGAACCCCATGAACCATCTTAGTGCAGAGTCTTTGAGGGTGGAAGGAAAGAGTTTTAATTTATGGGCATATTGCACATAGTTGTAGCTTCTGCACAAGATGTCAAATTCAAATAGGAAGGTGTCCATATATTCACTGTTTTTACCATAAAAGGTAGGCAGTGCTGAGAGAGGAATATTCTTCATGTTGATATTTGGAGTGGTGTCTAAAATCGGAAACCCGAAGGTAGTTTTGGTTTGGTTTCCAGTTTCTTCTTCCTCCCTGTGTCTTACATTGTTGTGGTCCTCTTGATCACCCACATTGGCTTGGTTTCCAAAAAGAGAGTACCTAAGTGGTCTTATCTTTGAAGAGAATAAGGTTTCCCTTTGATGAAAAGGTCTTCCTACTAATTGGATGTCTGGGATTCTACCCAAGTCGGTTGAGATTATCGATGCCAAAGTTTCTATGTCAATTTGAGAGATAATTACATTGGTTGAGCTACCAAACAATAGATTCACTTGTTCAGGGTCTATGATATCTTTAAAACTAGGGTCCCCTGGTGGTGGTGTAAAATCAAAGGTTGTATGGTTTGGTTTTGTGGAAGACTCGAGTGTTCTTGCCTCCTATCCCAGAATGATTGATGCTTCAATTTCTTGTTCTATAGTGCTCCCTGTGTTAGTCTTCTCAGAGACTATTTTATCTCTTTGGGTTGAGCTAGCTCATGTTTTTCGGTATGGGTCTGCGGATTTTACAAGTGGAACGTTCCTTCCCCCAAAGAGATCGGAAGGAACCTTAGTTGAAAGGTCTGACTTAGATTTAATGTATCTACCTTGTGGATCTCTAGGTCTATTCATGAAAAACAAAAATAAAAAGGAAAAACTACCATTGGGTTTGGGGGAGCCTGCAATAGCAAATGCGCAGGTTCTTACCTCTCGTCTTAAAGTTCCCCCGCCACCAATCTAATGCTAAGGTCTAGGAATGATCTATTTCCTAACTACTTCTTACCTTAAGAAAACTCCCCGGCAACGGCGCCAAAATGTTAGGTGATTTATATGTACTAAAAAAGACACTAAACTACCCTCAATTAAATTGTCAACCTGGGGTAAGTAAACTTAGAGTTGAAGCAAAATATATGCCAAAGGTAAAAGGTTGGTAGGGGTATAATCTAACTAATAAAAGAAGCTATCTAAGACTAATCTACTCAAGCAAACCTATCTAATAAGAAAACCCTACTAAGCAACTTGAAACTAGGTAACCTAAGTACTTTTGGGGCAATGACTGATGGATGATTCTAAGAAAAGCAAGTAAACCCTACTTTAAATCAAACTAGTTCATAACAATAAGCAAAGGCAAACTACTAAGCATACTAAGCAAATGATGAAAGAAAACTACTTTTAACTTGTCAACCTACATTCAATGAGCAACTACCCTATGAAAGCAAATAAATAAACAAGTAAGCAAGGACACCTATCTAACCTATAAAGAAAATAGACAATCAAACAAAGACACCTAACTAACCTACTAAAGCAAAAGACAAGTAAGCAAAGGCAACTAACTACTGCAAGGAAAGCTTCTCATTGAACAACTATCTAGCCTAAGAGGCAAGTGAACTAAATGCCTAATGCAAAACTATTTCTAATGCGTGAAAGGAAATCTAAATGCTCAATACAATGCATGAAAGGAAATCTATTCTATTGAAAGAAAGAAAGACTACCAACTAATTCTTAATCTATGATAAGCAAACTACTATCTATCAAAGCAAAGTCTATCTAACCTATAACAACAATAAAACTATTTTCTAAACCATGAAAACAAGAAACTATCTTTAATCTATAAAACACTCAAAAGTAATGTTGGTGGTTGTGTGAATGCCTTCGGTGGTGACGGATGATATCTCGATGACACTTGACCACAAAGGACAATTCCAACGGTATAAGTTCAACACTAATCTCAATGGCAAAATGAAAGGTATGTATTAAACAATCCAACGAGAATTTAGCCATGACAAAAGTAATGTTAAATACCTTGCATATTAAACCATCAACAACATAACGAGATCATCATTATTTAACTATGAAATTTAATTGCATTTTTAATCTATGAAAGGAAATTGCGTAAAAGAAAACTATGCTATGTCTACTCTAATAATTCAAAGTTCAAACTACAATAATAAAGTGCTTGGAAACAGAAATTAAACTATGATATTGAAAAGCAAACTAACAACTACATTAACCAACAACTAATTAAATGAGATCTATATGAAATTGAAATTAGCAAGCTTGTAATCAAAAACTGGAATTAATTCTATCTATCCATCAATCCTTGTCAAAGAAAGCCCAATTAAAAAACTATGTTCTAATCTAATAAAAACTTTGTTTTAACTTGATTACAAAACCATAACTCGAAGCATAGTTTAACATCTACATGCACATGAGGTTAATATAAAGACTTAGGGTTAGTATGGAGTCTTGCAAGACCTTTTCTAATCTATAAAATTAACACATGCTAAACTATATCAACATCTAACCTACAAAACAATTAAAACAATTAAGCTACAACAAACTAGTTAGCATAATAAAAACATGCATGTACAGAAAATAAAAAGAGAGCAATTAAATTAAGAAATGCATAAATAAACATGAAGAGAGTTACTAGACTGCTGGTGGTCCCCTCAGCAAGTCGTGGTCACTCTCTAAAAGTACACCACGATCTTAGCATGCCGAATTCACCATAAAAATCCAAAAACGCAGTTTTGGCATAAGTCTGGCAATGTAAAAACTCAAATAGAGCAAAATTGTTTTTCTGGCAATTTTAATGCTTATGCTACTTGGTTCTTCTACTTAACAATCATCTGACCACCTCAGTGGTATTTATAACATTTACAAACCAGGTGGTCGACCACAAGAGGGTCGAACCACCTCTAAATTCGGCAAATTACAATAAATGATGTTCTAACTGTCAAAACGGAGTAAGCCAATAATCGTCTTCTTTGGACAATTGAAATCGACTTGTCTTGAGCTTAGTAGCTGGAGGGAGCGATGATAAACAAAACCCATGTGCTCGATTGGTCCATCATTGACCGCCAATGCCATAACCGCCAACTCGCCTTGCGCTTTTGTGCAATACTGGGTGCTGAAACGAGTGTCGGATCGGGTACCGGAACAAGTGCTGGAACAAGTGCTGGATCAAGTGTCGGAACTAGAAACATGGTGCGTTTTTCCCTATAACAGCAGAAAAACACGAATTAATTCTTGGAAATCATAGAACAAGATGAATTAAACTTGATTTAATCATTAAACATGAATTACATGTACCTTATGCCGATCATACCATTTTATCATCAAATTCTTCAAAAAGATCCTTCAAAAGACGAGAAATACATATATACATATGGAAAAAGTGTATAATAACCATCATGAAAATGATCATATCTCGGGCCCTATAGTTATACAACCTCTATCTGTACCAATAAATTTAGCAACACATCACAACCAAAAGACCAATACCCATATGTCAAATACCAACAACAAAATACCAACTATATCCCTCAACAAATCTAATATATGCAGCAATACTGAACATCCAATACCATATCAAAAGCTAAACCCTAGCTCACAAAACATAGCTCAAACAATATGTGTCATATCTCTCATAAACAGACCCCAACCATGTTGTTGTCGCGATTTTTCTGCTGCACTTTTTTTACCGCAATTTTTCTGTCGCACTTTTTCTGCCACAGTTTTCCTACCACACTTTTCCAGGCACACTTTTCTCTATCAATAATACCTGCCCAAATAACCTTTCACAAAATAGATATTCAATGATATTCAATAGGTTAAAGTGTGATTAAATGAGAGAGCCTTTCCTCTTATTTATACTTTCATGTAGCATCCCACTTTCCTTATTTTAGGGAGTTCTCCATTAAATTTATTATTTAAATAATTTATTTTGCAAACACTTTGACTACTTTGACTACTTTGACCTTTTGGGGCTTCTAGATGACTCATGAGGGTTCTCCAACTTCACATGGTCATAACTCTCTAACCGTGAGGAGTTATGTGACGTTCCACATACCACCGGAAATGGCATGACCTATACTATCCGTCTAGAATAGTCTTACCTACAAATAGATCAAAACAAATACCATTATCCATCAATCAAACTTGGGTCCATTACCCAAACCTTTGTGCTACCGGAATTCGCTATCGGACTTTCTTCAAGGGTTGAAATCAATGACAATCAACCCAATTAATCAACATATTCTTCCTTTATTCCATATTTGCTACTACAAAAGCCTAAACTATGAAAACTAAAATCTCGTTCCTCTATCACAGACTCTCCCATTTATAAATAGAATCAAGAAGTTGAATGGTTTAAAGGTTTCATTGTCAACGAATCAATTTAATTAATTTAATTTTATCTCTTAACAACAAGTCTTCTTTAATCTCGATGTGGTCGAACGCTAAACATCTCAAATTCCAAGTGACTAGTCTTGCTCATCATATTTTGGTTATGAGTTGAGACTTCATATGCCTATTTGGAATGCCATGTGTCATCTTTTAATTGATTCTTTTTCCTTAAATTTATCTCCATTCAAAATGTGGAGTGTAGAGTTTTGACATACCTTACTTGCCTTTCACTCCACATTGCTAGCTCCAAATGGCATTCACCTTACTTGCATGAGAGGAATGTGGAAGTTTGACCTCCCATGTTGTTTTTCTTCTATTCTACATAGACAATTTTGTGAAACCTTCAACTTATATGCATGTGGAATGTGGAGTACAAAGGTTTGACCTCCCATCTTAATTTCCTTCCACTCCACATATCATTCTGCTTTACACCGATGGCTCTAGATCATTCTCTATTGTGCTTCATTACTCCACCTAGTAACTCCACTCAATTGTGTTGTTCAACGTTTTTATACTTATTTATTAGGCCTTAATCATTCCTTTAATTGATTATGTAGATATACATGAGGCTTTTGAGCTTAATTACTAAGAGATATTCAACTTCATGTATTACCAAAAAAAACAAAGATAAGAATTTTTAAAACAATGGGTTTGATGTTGGATTGCTCAATCCCTAGGGATGCTCTTACATCATATTCCCCTAGTTAAAAAAATTGTTGAAATAGTAATGTGTTTGGTGCTCTTACATCATATTCCCTTAGTTAAAAAAATTGTTGGAATAGTAATTGGATTTTTTATCATTTGAATAGCACTTTGAATCCATTTGGAAATATTCTATATTAATTGTTGTTAGTTGTTATATTTGGAAGGTTTAATTTGAGTTAGAGAAATATGCTTGAGAAATTTGTGTAGAGATTGTTGAGTGAATTAATGAGTAATTGTTGTTGTAGCGTAAGAGTGTACATGGTTTGTTGTTTGGCTGCGTAGAGTGATTGACTCATTGTTCGCTTTGGTGAAAAAGAGTGGCATTGTGCTGCCAAGAAGACTATGGACTGGTGCATCTTCCCGGAGACTTGTGCATTTGGTATTTTGCATGGACGACAAAGAAGACTGGTTGTGGTAAATACCAAGCAAGAGGCGTGGAAATGTTGTCGAATGCATCCATTGGTATTCCAGATTTGTGACTCGTTTATTATTTGCCGAAGAGGAGTACGTATGGGTGTGCAACTAGTATGTTTTTTATTTGTTTATTGCAATGAGTGGGTTCGTTCTTCTTTGAAAGCATGCCACTTTCACATTTGGCATTAAATTTATTTTTTATAATGCTTCGCATCCATTTTATAAACTAAACAAAAGTCTAATAAACTAAACAAAAGTCACATGAGGGCTTATATCAATATAAAGGCTTACAATTTATCCATTAAAAAGGTGTGTGAAGGAGTTTCATAGAAAATTTAGCTCTTTAATGTTTAGTGCTTTAATGTTTATGAGAGAGAATTAGTATTTGAGAGGAAGTAGTAATTTGAATTTTCATATGATATAAAGTGTAAAAGAGATTATCTTAAATCTTTTATATTTATTATTAAAACATTTGGGCACAAAAATTAAGAGGGTTTATTAAAGATTGAAAGTTTTAACATTGTAAGAGGGATTATATTGTTATTTCAATTGCGCTCTTATAAACTTTTTTTCTCTTGTTTAAAGAAAGTTTGATTGTAATTGTGCAAGTATAGTGTTTTTTCATTGTACTCAAAATTAATAAAATATAATGATTGGTGGTGGTTGAGTCCAGGGTTTTGAAATAATTGTTTCTCGTCCTGGAGTGAAGTGGGATACATTGTGTTGATTTTTCATATTTTCTCTATTTCTCTGTTATTCTCTGATGGCGACAAGAAATATTGCGCTTCCAAAACTCACAAGCATTAATTATTTTTATTGTAGCAAACACATGCAACCTATATTTATCACTAAAGAATTATGGGAACTTGTAATTGATGGGTATGCTATGCTATCTACTGACGAATTCAAAACATTGAGTGACGATGACAAGAAATATCTAAAGGAACTTATTAAAAAAGATAATGAGGCTCTTTCTCTCATAGGATGTGTCGTTGAAGAATCTATATTTCCAAGAATTAGTGTTGTAGAATCATCTAAGCAAACATGAGATATATTAAAGAACACATATGAAGGTTGTAGCTAAATTGCAAACATTAAGGCGAAATTTTGAAAATAAAAATATACAAAGTAATGAATCCATTCATGATTACATCACAAAGATGCAAGATCTTATTAATCAAATCAGGTCATTAGGTGAAAATGTTCCAGAAAGAAGACTAATTGAGAATATGTTAAGAAGTGTTTTGCCCAAGTTTTAGATGGTCGCCACCAGTATTATGGTCTCTAAAGATTTAAACACAATCAAAATTGATGAATTGAGTGTTTTTTTGCTAACTGTTGAAGAAAGTAATCTAACTGAGGAAGTGGAACATGCTTTTTCCACAAGGCATAGAGGAAGAGGAAGAATCAAGGGTCAATATCAGAATCAAAATCAAAATAAGCATCCACAACAACCACAAAATTATCAAGGAAATGTATCCACCTCAAGAGGAAGAGGAAAAAGTCCAAGTCGATTCAGAGGAAGAAGTATAGAAGGATCTTGTGGAAGAGGACGAGGCAGAGATGGATATTGAGAAAGACAAGGACCATAGTGTTATTATTGTCATAAGTTTGGTCATATTGAAAAAGATTGTTATGCAAAATTGTGAGATATGGAACATAAAGGTGCCAATAAAATTGTTGAAGAAATAAGGAATGAGAAGTTATTCATCTCAATTTTTATGGCACATAATGAAGAAAGTGAAGCTTGGTATTGATTCGAGATGTTCAACTCATATGAGTCACATCTTAGGAAGAATTTTTTACTAGAATAAATGACAATTATTCAGATAAAGTTATCTTTGGAAATGATGGAGCTTTTGAAGTTAAAGGAAAATTAACAATTGCAATTCCAACATTGCATGGAAAGAAGAAGTTTGTTGAGGACACATTGTTGACACCAACGTTGAAGAAGAACCTACTTTCTATAGGTTAGATGACGGAGCAAAACTACAAATTTTCTTTGATAATAAATAGTGCTTAATCATGGATAAGATCAATAAAAATGTAGCAGTACCAAGAAGAGAAATGACTAAAGACATAATCTTCAAACTTTCTTTTGATTCAAGTAACTCACACAATTTGAATGTTACAGAAGAAATGATTAACATGCTTTGGAATTTAAGGTTGGGACATTTGAATTTTCAGAGTTTGGTATTGTTAAGGAAGCATAATATGGTAAATGGTCTTCCTTATATCAAGATTGATGATGAAGTATGTAAAGGGTGTATTTTTGGGAAATAACATAGGGAAATTCTCTCAAATATAACATGGAAGGCTAGAGAACATATAGCACTAGTACATTCATATTTGTATGGTCCAATGGAGACTTTGTCTTTTGTAAAGGAACATTATTTTCTCACTTTCATTGATGATTATTCCAATAAGACTTGGGTGTATTTTTTGCAGGAGGAGTCTAAAGTGTTTTCTCATTTTCTTGAGTTTAAGGATTTAGTTGAAAAGCAAAGTGGTTTGAAAATTATCACCCTACGAACAAATAATGGGGGAGAATACAGGTCAAATGAATTTTCAAATTATTGTAGGAAAAGTGGAATAAAGAAAGAGTTTATCAATTCCTACTCTCCTCAACAGAATGGAGTCGTGAAAAGGAAAAATAGGACAATAGTTGAAATGACACGGACCATGTTAAAAACTAAGACTCTTGGAAATGAATTTTGGGTCAAAATATTGCACACAACAGTTTACACTCTCAATAGATGTCCTACAAGAGAAGTATTTAATTTGACTCTAGAAGAAGCATGGTCAGGATACAGACCAAGTGTTGCACATATGAAAGTTTTTGGTTGCACTACATATGCACATGTTCCTAAGAAAAAGAGGAGAAAATTGGATGATAAAAGTGTGAAGTGCATTTTCATTGGATATAGTGTTGAAACAAGAAGTTCTAGATCGTTTGATCCTCAAGTAAAGAAGGTGATAATAAGTATAGATGTTGTGTTTGGTGAACAAAATTTTTATCAACTAGAACATGTACAGATTGAATTAATAAAAGATGCAGTGGATATTGGTGATGAATCAAATTCTAAGTCAGCAAAGGAAGATGAAGTCAAGAAGAAGCCTAAGTGGCTTGAAAGGGGTCATTTATAAAGCAATATGTTTGATAGAAATTTTGAAAGAAGACTTACTAGATCCCAAAGTTGTCTTTTGAATTATGAACTTATGGCACAAGTACTGAAGATGATTGAACCACAGAATTATGCAGAAGCATCAAGAAAGAAAGAATGGAATGAAGCTATGAAACATAATTGAATGCTTTGGTAAGAAATGATACATGGGACTTGGTCATTTTACCAAAAGAAAAATATGTAATTGGTACTAAATGGGTTTATAAAACTAAGTATAAATTAGATGGCACAATCGATAAGTATAAATATTGTTTACTTGAAAAAGGTTATGCACAATGTGAAGGAATTGATTATACTAAGACATTTTCTCAAGTGGCAAAGTTGGATGCAATCAAAATGGTGCTTGCATTGGTTGCAAGGTACAAATGGAAATTTTTTCATATGGATGCAAAATCATCTTTCTTGAATGGTTACATGGATGAAAACATTTATGTAGAGCATTCAAAAGGTTTTGAAGTTTCAGGTAAAGAAGATTGTGTTTACATTTTGAAGAAGGCCTTGTATGGTTGTAAGCAAGTGTCAAGAGCATGGTATTCTAGAATTAATAAATATTTTCGGGATCATGGCTTAGTTAAAATTCTATTTGAGCCCAATATCTATAGATTTCAGTCAGGACAGGACATTCTGATAGTTGCATTATATGTTGATGATTTGATCTACACATGGAACAATGATGAACTATTTCAAAAGTTTAAGTCACATATGATTGTTGAGTTTGAGATGACAGATCTTGGTGAGTTACATTATTTCTTGGGTATTCAATTTTGGAAGAAGGAAGATAGTATTTTCATGTCACAAGCCAAGTATACTTTGGATATTATGAAGAAGTTTAGAATGTTTAGTTACAAGCCAGCGACAACTCCTTTGGAAGTCATGTTGAAGTTATACGAACATGATGACTCCAATTCAATCGATGATACTTTGAACTGTCAATTGGTTGAAATTTTGATCTACTTAACTACAACTTGACCAGATATATCTTTTACAATCGGTATGGTATCCGGATTCATGTCATACCCCAAGGAATTGCAATGGAAAGAAACTAAGATGATTTTGAGATATCTGTGTAGTACAGTAATGCATTACTATTCCAAAATGCCATTGCCCCTCATAATTTTCTTTATGAAGACATCACATGTAATATAAAACATGCCACCCACCTCCTTCCCATTAAATATTTAACAAGTTTCCATCTCAAACCCAAATGGTAGAAAATATTTCTAGATGATACCTTCATGTTCTAGCCCTACGGCTCCACTAATATTGAAATTTTCTTGAAAAACCTCTCCAACAACATCCAATTCACAGTGGAAATTGAGAATAACCGAAGACTTCCCTTCCTTTATTTTTTAGTCACTCACAACCCTGATGGATCCATATCCCAACAAGTTTATAGAAAGAAAACTCGTACCGAATGCTACCTCCATCCTAATTATCACCACCACCTAACTAAAAAATTAGGAGTTCTAAATACACATTTTTCTCATGCCTCTCTCATATCCAACAACAACCATCTTGAGTAGGAAAATTCCCACCTTAAAAATACCATACGCCTTAATGGCTACTCCAACCACCAAATTACTAAAGCTCTTCACAAAGTGAACTGTCCCATACCTAAACCCACCCCTCAAAATAACACTTCCCTATCCTTCCTTCCTTTCATCAAAGGAATCACTGATAGAATCTCCCAAATCCTTAGAAAAACAACATCAAAACCATCTTTAAATTACCCAGTACTATCCAAAGTATGTTCACCTATGTTAAAGAAAAAATCAATCCCCTAAACCAACAAGAGGTATACTAAATCCACTATTCTTGTGGCGCCTCATACATTGGCCAAATCGGTCACTCCTTTCAAACTAGACTGAAAGAGCATACTGTTGATACCACCCATGACCAAACTAAAAAAACATCCATTATTGAACACTCCCTCAATAATAAACACCTTATGTGTTTTAACCAAATCAAAATCCTAGCTAGAGAAAACCACCACTCTACCCTCCTTATTAGAGAAGCCATAGAAATCGAGAAGCACCTCAATAATATTTATAAATAAGATATCCTTCACCTCAACCAATAGTGGGTCCCTATCATCAACCATTCTCCAAATTTTAAACCCTAACCTTCTCCTCACAATCCCTAATAGAATGGTCCTTCTTCCCCCTTTTTTACACCTTTTATCTCCTCTGTTTATGTTCTCATTCCCTCTCCATTCCCTTCCATACCCACTCTTACTTTATTTCTCTCTTTTTAATCGTCATCTTTCATTGTTCATTTTCTTCTCTCTCTTCCCTTTCTCCCTTAACCTTCTCTCATCCCTCCTCTCTCTTTTCTTTTCACTTTTTCCTCCTCTCTTTATCTCAATTTAGCATATGTTCCTTTTATCTAGTCGACCTACCAACCTACATAATGAAACAATATTTCCAATTTTTATATATTTATATATGCATTGTGTCATTGACTGGTCACTATATCTTTCTATATCTCTTATTCCTTGAAGATGAGAAAATAATCTGCTCGAATGTCGAAAACCAAACACCTTCAACACAACCTTGAATCCAAAAAAATATGCATAACCATAACAAATGTGAAAGCTTAAATCAAACCAAATGTGTTTTTAGTAAGGATGTTGTGATTGATGAACAAACCAACTTGTTTCCAGGTAATCCAGACCATAAACTAGGTTTGAAATTTCTAGCATATAGTTGTGATATTGTTGAAAATCCATCTCTTTTGAATATGTCCACCAAACTTGAGGTAAGGAAAACCTCTATGGGTAATATGGATGTTAAAATCAGTCCAAACCAACATGATATTGGTACTAATTTTTAGACTTAATAAGTTAATATATGTCCCTAGTGGTTTTAGTAGACATTTGATGATGTTCGCAACTTGGATGAGATTTTTGATTTGGGGAAGAAGGATGGTTGTTGCAAAATATAAATTATGCTTTACATGCTAACATTCAACATTCTTTTGAAACTTGGAGTTATGAAGAAACCAAAGGACTACCAAAATGAGAGAAAGTTATGTAAGTTTAATACGATGCCTTGATGAAAAATCAGACTTGGGTATTGGAGGATGTTCTCGATGATAAAAAACCAATTGGTTTCAAATGGGAATACTAGGTCAAGTAAAAGTTAGATGCTACACTTGACAAGAACAAAGGTAGAAGCCTAGTCATGAAGGTCTTTCCTTGGAAAGAAGGGATAGACTACGAGGAGACATTTGCTCCAACTATCTAGTTGGTTATGATTAGGTTAGTTATATCCTTCTTGAATGGTCATTTGGAGGAAGAGGTTAATATGTATCAGCCTCAAGGTTTTCAAGTTCTTGTGAAGGAACATATGGTATGAAAATTAACTAAGGTTATTTATAGCATCAAGCAAGCACCAAGAACTTGATACACCAAAATTAACAAACATATAGTGGATTGAGAAGAAAAATTTCTTATTCCAATCTCTACATCAAAAGTGAGGATGGTGATGTGGTAATATTAGTGATATATGTAGATGATATCACCATCATAGGTACTACATAGTAATTCCAAAGCAATTACCAAGGTAGAATTTGAATTATGTTCCACTTTTGACATGACAAACTTAGGCCTCCTACATTATTGCTTAGTTGTAGAATTTTGGCAGACTAACAAATGTGTTTTTGTGTCACAAACTAAGTATACCAAAGGTATATTAGATAAATGTGAGATGGTTGATTGTAATAATTTATCAACACTTATGGAGAAAGGGTTGAAACGTTCAGCCAAATTCAACACAAAATCAACACGTGAGTCGATTTATAGGCAACTAGTGGGGAGTTTGATTTGTCTTACAACTACTAGGTTGGATCTTAGTTTTGTATTTAGCTACATATCCAAGATTATGAAAAACACTAAAGTATAAAATTGGACAACAACAAAAATGTTTTTGATATATTTTAAAGGTACAATAGATATTGGATTATATATGGTGAAAGGTGAACAATGTGGCAAGGCCCCTTCACCCAGCTTATGGAAGAAGAGAATGGAACCAAGTTAACATGTGGAAAAATAGACCATGTTTCCCAATGTCATCTAGAATAACCAATGACAGGATGGGGTTTATGGGAAACTATGTGATCTAATGAAACAAACTTGAAAACCGCAAGGTTCACCACCATTGTTCATGTGGAAAGGCCCCTTAAACATCAGTATTTTTGTTTACCCCCCATGCAAGTGACTTTTCCTTCTCTAGGGAGTGATTTCCTTGGGAACGCATCATTACCTAGCCTCCTTTAGGAATTTACTTCCTTGTGAACCCTTCATTCCTTGGCCTCCTTTAGAAAGTGGCCCTTATTGGAACTCATTGTTCCCTTTTGGTCATATCCAAATCCTTCATCACACTAGAGGAGGACCATTGTAATTAGTATCTATATTTTTGTGTTTACTTAATTAAACACTCTTACATCATGAGACCTATTTGTGTGAGTGAAGGATCTTTCTAAAGACGTCACTTTACACATATTTTTAGTGGTTCCCCCTCAGGTATACTTCTTCAAACTAGCAATTAGAAATCATATTTCCTCCACTTATGTTGCATTTTCCATGATTGTATCCCCTCTATTAATACCTATAGGTTCCCACCCCCCATATAAGTAAGTAGCTTCACCCAGTTCAAACACATTCATATCTTTTGATCCAAGTGGATATTGGTGGCCACCCACCTATTCCAAATTCCAACTGGCTCATCCTGATAGTTTTCAGTTCAACACGTTTCTCTGTAATGGGGACATTTATTTGTAATTGTGGGTTCTTCACTTTATGGGCTATCCTAAATACATACACAACATCCAAGTGGATATTGGTGGTTTCCCACCTATTCCAACTGGCTTATTTTGGAATTTTTCATGTCAATACATCTTTTTGTACTTCCAAGGTCGTTTTTGGGCCCTAAACAATGTTTTCTTGGCTTTCCATATTCAAACTATAGATGGAGTTAGATTTTGATGGAATAGTGTGTAGTTATCGAAAATACCTTTCCAACGGGCTATCGCATGCCTAAAATGGAGATCGTATGAAAAATTATGACCCCGGGAAGTTAATGTACTAACTTACCCCAATGGAGCCCACGTGACTTTTGACACTTCATCTCCTAGGGTTATGTTTTTGGATGTCTAGGGTTCTTGCATTCATGTTTATCTTAAAAATACCTTCAGAGCCTCATTGTACTCATCTTCTGGCGAATGAGCGTTGTCGTCAGATCTCTTCTCATAGATAAGGCTACCACCATTTGAGAAAGTCTTGCACTCTGTATTTTGACAGTCTCTGTACATTTCTTTTCATTAATAGAAATCTTGTATTGTTGTATTTCTCTGTTTATGGGAATTTTTATGTGTATTTCATTGTAAAATCTCTTCTTTCATTTCGTTCTAAAAATAATCCGAATCATCTTTCTAGTGAAAAGTATTTCACCTTCATGGGTAGCCTTGCTTTAGTACCCTTTTGCATGATGGCAACCATGCCACTTTTTCCCCACTTTAAGAATCAAAAGTCCATATAGTTTGTAGTACAAATAAATATTTATACTTCATTTTCATCATTATGTTGACTTATAACCCCGAACTCCTTAGTGGTTCACATTCTTTATTCTTTACAACATTTTATTGGCCTATCATCTCACCCACAACACATAGACCATATACATTTTGAAACTCCATTCACCATCCCACCAAGGAGACACACCCTTTGGACTCCACCCCTATTCAATCATATTTGTCACTACTCTTGCCACACATGTAGGGAAGGGTTGCTTGGTCACATTTTCAAGGAACCCATCTCCTTATTTGTGATGTATCCAAATTGTTTTGTTTTTTCATAACTAAAAAATAAGAAAACATCCATAAAAATAAAAATAAACAAAAATGAGGGGTGTTATCCCCCCATGCCTAGGGATAAATAAGGAGATGATGTCTCGAGGCCATAGTTTGAATACATGGAGTGCCGAGAGCCATATGAGCATATAGATCCCCTCCTCTTACCACACATTAGAATTGATTAGCAACAACAATGTCCACCACACCACCTTGGCCCACAAAAGAAAATGGGTCTGTTTCATGAGGTAAAAATTCTCGTGTCATGGTAAGTGTCATTTTAATAATTGAAGTATTTGAACATGTTGCAAAGGGCCCTTTCTTTATTTTGAAAACATTTGCTTGGAAATTATGCATTTTGCCTCATTTCACCTTGGTGGTTAACATGTTTTCCTAGTAAGTGGGTCACCCTCGAGAAAAGGATTGGTACTAGGAGGTCTCCTTGAAGGGTCATTGTACCGTTCACATCCATAATTACCACTTTCTAAACTTATTCCCCTTTTTTTCCTCATATTTTGGGTTTTTGGGCTTATTGACCCATGAAGGGATTGTACTTATTTTCATGGGAAGAAGGGGAAAAAGGCCTAGAGGGTTTTATAGGTGGTAAAAGATAAAAGCCATATATTATCCTCTAGATGCTCTCCCTAAGGTCTTGAGAGAAATGAAACACTTCTCCATAAAAATCAAGGACCTGTAAAATGAAACACATAACTAATAAATCTCTCGCTTGTTAAGGGAATGCATTTTTTGGTGTCTTTTACTTTCCTTGCACATGACACTCTGTGTGTTCCTAGCTTCAAGTGGCAATGTGGTACTCCTTAATTTACATTACACATAGAACTCAATTTTTTGTACCATAATCAATTAATGGAAAATAAAGGGCTTGGAAAAAGGTTGCATTGCAAATGAGGATGCAACACACTCTCTACAAAGGCACCCATAAATGAGACAATATGAGCCCTTTTATTTCAAGAAACCCCATGCCAAAAAGTCACACCCCCATCCACCTCATACTTTTTTACATGTCTTAGAGAAGGTATTCTTGGGAAACACTCCTTGACTTGGGGATTGATCTACCCAATATGACACCATCACAACCTTCCCATACTTAAATTTGGCAAGTTGTATAAGGTCTTTGAGCATTTGTTTATTTTGAAAAGGGGGGATTTGATGCACATGTTTGGGTGGTTATTTTGTTAAATATGGTTTACTTGGCATGATACATGTGACTTGTGAACCCTTGGAGGGCGTACTTGTTTGTCTTTGTAGGACCTTTCCAGGTGAAATTTTTTCCATGGAGGGACTATATCACTTGGACCTTCGAGGAGGCTTGAAGCCCACGGGTGTGGTGATGCACCCCACAGAATGGGCATGGGAAATTGGAGCCATTGCATACTTGAGATGATGGACGGTTCCTTTGGAGGAATTTGGACACCACCGGGTGATGACATGACAACCCCTTCCACTTGAACGTTTGATCCAGATTATTTTCAGCATGAAATGAGAGTGGAGATATAATAAAGAAATGTACATAGATATATATGATATACAATAAAATAACAGATATATAATAGAGATATCACAATAAACAGAGAAATACAACAATACGCAATTTCTATTAATGATCAAAATGTACAAAACTATAGAAATACAGAGTGAAAGACTCGCTAGAATGGTGGCATCTTATCTCTGAGAAGAGATGTGATGGCTATGCTCATTAGAAAGAAGATGATGTTAAAATGAGGCTCCAAAGGCCTTTTTAACATAAATAAAATCCAAAACCCTAACCTCGGAAGATGAAAATCCAACAATTTTCTGGACCTTGTTTTGGGTAGTTTGGTGTATCAACTTCCCAAGGGCATAACTTTGGCATACGATCTTCGTTTGGGGTACACAATAGCTCATTTGAAAGGTATCGGTGAGGATATTCATTTTGGGGGCTCAATGAGAGCCTTCAACTATAAGTGAGGTGCTCGATCATGAAAAATCCTCGTTTAGGCCTTCAAAATGGCCCCATAAGTTTAGGACTCGAAAAACTGCTAAAAATAGTAAGTTGTCAAAAAACTGTTTTGAGCCAGTTGGAATTGGTGGGTGGCCATCAATATCCACTTGGATAAACATTGGCCTTTGGAGGCCCAAAATGTCACCTTATAATCCTTGACATCATGAGAAAGGATAGGGTTTGATGGGCTTGATTGTTCTAGAAGAAAGATGATGTGGTTTGAAGAAATAAGATGCATGAAATGACACTCCAGAGCATGAGAGATGGACACATGGCCTTTGGAGGCCCAACGAATTGCATGTAGAGGCTCAACACCTCACTTTTGAGGCCTAGAGTCCCTCTTTACAACATGACGTCACCCTTTTAAGGGATGATTTTATGTAATTTATATTTTTAATTTGTAAAAGGAAAATAGAGGAGGTCGACCTCTTCTAATTTGATGTTGACTTTTTAAAAGTGGACAAATTAGGGTTAGATGACCTCATATAAACAAATGTCATCTCACTCTCATTTTATGATCATGTGCTTGAGAATTACATACTCTCTTGGCTGAAATTTTCTCCATACTTGGGAAATTTTCTCTATCTCTCTCGTGACACTTGTGGATGCTTTTACTTGTCTGTTGGTGAAGGCAGGCTAGGCACTATCTCTTAGATGATTCTTTCTTGGCAATGTGGTGGAATATTCTTGATAAATAAGGGTTTTTCATGTTATCTATTGAACTAGGTAAGGAATTTATGCAATTGTGTTATTTCTGCTAGGTTTTAAAGTTAATTTTGTCAATACCCTTGGAAGAGTATAAATTCATACACCCTCCATCAAAATCTATCCTTATTGTCATTGAAAAAGTTGTTTTGCAAATATTGCTACAAGGAGTAAAAGGGCTTACACCCTTGTAGATTTACCTTGCTAAGGTTTGTTTTCTCTAGAGATTAAAAAGGCTTACACCCCTAGAGAAGTAATAAACCCTATATCATACACAAGAGACTCCATAACCCATTAGATAAGACACTAATATACTTGCATTAGAGATTGAATATTCATGCATTGGTATGAGTGATTTTGAACAAATTGAATTGTTTAAGTTGGGATCTGATTTCTACATGCTATAAGATTTTGTGTGCCCTAAGGGCATCTTAATTAGCCAAGTGATATCATTTTTTTATATATAATTTATGCTACAGCCAATAGGGATGCACCAAACTCATCTTTATCTCACTGTTTGCTCACTTTTGTACTGCTAAAATTCACTTGCAAGCTATCATAATTAATCTACTAGTTAAGTGTTATTGTTTGGGTGGATTGTTAGCTGATTTTAGTGGCTAGAACTTGCTTTTGTAGCAATTTTTTTCTACATCCATAAGGATGTTACAAATATTGTAGATAACACTAACTAGCATCCCCCTAATTGTTATCAAAGTGTTGCTTTAATCATTGGAAATTCATCCACTTGTTGCTAGTTTTGTTTCCAATATCTTGCACTTGATTTTGATGGTATATTTTGCAGCTTATATACTCATTTATTGTTGATATATATATTTCCATACTGCTTCATTTCAGGACACCAAAGTTTCTTGTTGAATCCCCTCTGGTTTGAGGCTTCATTTACTATATATTGTCCTGTTCCGAACAAGGATAACATTGTTTTGCAGGTACATCACCTTTGGCAACTGGTTACCTTCTCATGAGACTCATTCTTAAGCTTCATATCCACTCTTGACCTTGACCTATAGGGGCATCCTTCATCTCTTTTCACTTTCCATCGTAATCCCCCGAGGGTCACCCAATTTTCCCCCTTATGGCCATTTTTTCATCACTAAAGTGAGGGGAATGTTTATCTAAGGTGACAATAGGTAGATACTCTCGTAGTTGTCACACCTTTGTGGTTTAGGTCGGGATTTTCCCAAACTACAAATTGTGCGATAATAAGGGGAACATAAATTCCACTTATTCCATCATCCAATAACATCTATTTCCATGGTCACAATCCTTGTTTCCCTTGGTTGGAGCATCTACACTTAGTCTAGCCTAGATGGGATCATTATATAATTGACCATATATCTTGGTACTTTCTAGCTGGAAATTTTGGAATAATTGTCTTGCAAAGCCCATTTTAGTGGTAGGTATCTGCTA
>JZKD02S1871616.1:758105-772561 GCA_000966675.3 Picea glauca
GTCACATAACTCCTCACGGTTAGAGATTTATGGCCATGAGAAGTTGGAGAACCTAGGTTTGGGTAATGGACCCAAGTTTGTTTGATGGATAATGGTATGAGTTTTGATATATTTGTAGGTAAGACTATTCTAGATGGATAATACATGTCATTCCATTTCTGGTGGTATGTGGAACATCACATAACTCCTCACGATTTGAGAGTTATGGCCTTACAAAGTTGGAGGACCCTCATATGTTGGCTTGAAGCCCCAAAAGGTCAAAGTAGTCAAAGTGGTTTAAGAGATTTTAGAAGGTAAATAATAAAGTGAAGTGATGAGTGTATTATAATTCAAAGTTAATAAAAAATAAATTATTTAAATAATAAATTTAATGGACAAATTAGAAGTGGGTTAACCCTAAAATAAGGAATGTGGGAAAAGTGACCTAGAAGATGCTTCTAAGGAAGCTACTTGGAGAGTATAAATAAGAGGCAAGGCTCTCTCATTTTAAACACACTTGAGCATATTGAATATCTATAGGTGACTGAGGTAACCAAAGGATATCTAAGCCAAATTTCAGAGGGAAGGTGAAGAAAATAAGGCTGGAATTCAAGGGAGGATAAATTATTTTGATGATGCTTTCTAAGGTATGTTATTTACAGGTCATCTCACCATTTTCGCCATAAAGTTTTTTCTAGAATGATTCAGACCATGAAATTGATAGGCCATTGAGGAAACATATCCAAGTATATGTGGTAAAAATTTCAGGTTGTGGGTCATTGTATTTTTGGATTTACACGCCATGGAAAATAAGGTTTGTGGCTAGTCCTGAAACTAGTCTAAAACAGGTGTTTCGGGTAAAAACGTCATAAATTCTTCATCCCAGGTCCAAATTCAATAAGACCAAATGTTCCAGTTAGAGTCCAATATGTAGTATGTTGTGTAACGTTTTCAGATCCATAAACAAATATTATGTGCGGGGATCGCTCTACAAGGTCGCTCTCTAGAATAAGCCAGAATTCAACAAGGTATGCCATTTTTGCTATAAATCCTTTTATGACAGGTTACAAGTAGTGAAACCTGGAGGAATTGCATAAAACACACTGAAGAACATTGTGTACTATTTTCATATCTTTATTCATTACAGGTACATAGTTATGATTATTTCAAGTTAGGGTTGTTGACTAATCCAAAACTAGTCATGTGAGAAAATGCTAGTCTCTTATTGTTAAAGTTAAGGAAGGTTTGCAGATTGAGGTACAGGTTGGTGCATGGTTGATGAAATTGTTTATGGTACAAGTTGATTACAGGTTGTTTGGTACAGGTTGGTGCATGGTTGATGCACTTGTTTATGGTACAGGTTGAGGTACAGGTAGATGCATGGTTGATACATGGTTCAAGTTATTGGTACAGGTTGGCTGCAGGTCAGTGGTATATCTCACAGTGATAGTGTGATAATGGTTCCATAATTCTACTTATACGTCAAGGAGGTTGGACGGGGAAAGGATAGGTGGTTGTAGCTACCTTCCGGTTGTAGCCGGAGAACTTAGGGGGTTGTAGCCTCCTTCTGGTTGTAGCCAAAGAATTGGGGAGTTGGAGATTCCCTCAGGTTGTAGCCTGAGAAACTAGGGGGTTGGAGCCTCATTCCAATTGCATTTGGAAAAAAAAAGGAAGTTGGTGCTTCCAATGAATGTAATTCTTCAAGACATATAAGAAAAAACATTTTGTGGTTTTCTCGCGCTTTGGGTTTCCACGTAAAACACTGGTGTATTGTGTATGTGTCTGATTGTTCATTTGTTCATTGCTTATTTACTCTGTAGTTATTGGATGATAATGCTACATTCATATTTCACTTGGATTATATGGTTAAAAAGGATTAAATTTCTCTATTACTGATTCACCCCCCCTCTCAGTATTCCAACACATCCCCCATTACCCACACATGTGGGGCTATCCACATGCATACTTTCAAGAATATTCTAGAATGTCCAAAACCTAATATTAATTGAGGTTTGAGCATGCAAAATCCCTAACGCTAGATGGCTATCATGCTATGTTAAATATTGGGCCACTAGGAGGAGAAGAGGTTCCATTCTTTAGCATTGTACATTTTCCATAATTGAGAAAGGTATATAGGAGTGGAAATTGAGAACATAACAGAGGTGGAAGAAGATTCTATAGTATCCATTCATGCCATGGTGTCAAAAGCAACTCCATAGTGAGTGACCCCTTTCTTTGTACTTGCATTTCATAGCTGAAGAAAAGAGAGTAGAGCATAGGCCTCGCCTTCTAGCTAAGTTTTATCCCATATTGGGTTTCCTAGGATAAATCTTGTGTTCAATTGTGTGGATGGTGTGTTCATTTGCTTGTTCTTTAATTTTCATATTTCAATTATTTTCATAAATGTGAGAAATAAGCCACTGATAATAAATATGAGATCTAAGGAAATAAACATGCATAATGCACGATCTATTGTGACAAACTATTCCACTAGAATACCCACGACAATTTACAAATCAAATTCACCTAGGTGTACATTGATTCTAGTTGTCTACAATATATCTCATATCCCATAATCCAATCACTATGATTCCCCAAAGTTTCCTTCACCAACTATTAATCTCATCATTCTGAGACATGACCCTATTCATCCTCTTAGTCTACCTTTCTTCACATGGTCCCTAGTTCCCATTCTACATAATTATTCATGATACCATTTTTATAACTCGACACTAGGTTGTCTTATATTAGATCAATTATCATTGCTTCCCATGTCAACTGTCATTATGATGCTCTACCCAAGGGAAGTCTTGAGTATTATACTCATTAGCCAAATTTCATTTTTCCTTATTAAATTCCTAGCATGTTATAACTGGTTACTTTGTTGATCCTAATGATTTCAAGGGACCCTCTTGTCCCTCACTTCCATCAACGTCGACTCATTTTATTCTAGGAATTCATAGAGAGGTTTCTCATACCTTAGTCTTTATTTCCATCACTAGTGGTTGACCCTAGACCTAACAAAGAGAGTAATCATTTCTCTCTTATTTGGTAGGGTCTCTTGTGTTCAACATCAACACATTATCACATCAGGGAGAGTTTTATAGTGGTGGCTACAATGTTTCAATTTCATTCAAAGAGCCTTGGGCTTGTTTGGCCAATTTAATCCTCAAGTAGGACCCATCTTTCAAGTGATTCCTTACATGTTTTGGGACCCTTCCAATGGGTCATCCTTTGTTATTGTTTTTCCTCCCTAGGAATTGATGTTTCCATACAAAGATACTCAGTTAACAAAGCCCGTTCTCGGTAATTGAAGCTATCCTCATACGAGCAGATCATGGTGTCCATATCTAACCCGAAGTACCCACTTCTCTTATTGTAATGTACTCTGACAATTTCACAAGCATGGGAATTCCCGCCTTGTTTCTATGAGAGATATCCTCACCATATTTCTGATTGTTTTGCATGCAATCTTCATCACTCCTTGATGGGTAATCCTTCATTCTTGGATAGCTCTCCCTCTTCGATTTTGAAACACACAAGCATGTGGGAAAGAAACAATGATGTATTTTGACTATACAAGTTTCTCCTAAACTCACACATCAAAGGCCAATTGTTATTGCCACAATTTGACTCATATGCGACATTTAGGCAACTATTTCTAGAAGCATCACCAATTAAAAATAATGCATCATAATCATGCCACCTCATGGTTACTTAACATCCTAGTAAGAAAGTTCAAACATTCAATTGATTATTTATTTGGTTGCATGACCAACCTTTCATTTAAATGCATGAGTCTCATGGGAAATCCTTTGATACCCATGTGACCCGGCTAAAGTGGAATCCAACTACATTCATGGTGCATTAATTATCAATAGGAATGGCTTGAGCAATGCTAGGGTGGAGTACTAGGTGAATTCAAGCTCCCATCTCATAAATGATGAGTCCTTTGGCCTCCCAAGGGTCTCTATCAAACACTAGGGATCCAACTTGGATGAGGAGCATTCACATTAGAAATAGTTCACTATTGGAGCTCCAATTATTCCTATAAATGAAAGTCATGGGATGCATTTGAAAAAAATAATAATTGAAAGGTTATACAAGAGGAATGATCTTGTAGATCAATCATATTTATATCTCATCTCTACCATTCATTTCCCTCACTATTGTGTGTGTTCTTTGCTCAAGGAACCAATATTTCTTCATTCACCATACTTAGAGAGGGCTTTCAAGAAGGAAAATGACCCATCGTAAAGACAGTGTTGGAGCCCACTTGCATCCCTTCATTCTTGTTAAGTGATATCACATGTTTTATGATTTTCCATTGGACTAAGATATTATTATTGATGTTTCCGTCTAATTATTGTATTTTGAAATGTGATTTTGTGGATACATGCTTTCTTATTGTTTTCTAAATATTATAATACTTGTGTGATTGTCCCACAATTAACAAGTATATGTTGTTTAGCTTGCAACCTAGCTAAATGAAGGGGTTTTGCTCATCAATGCAACAAAACCCCAATTACAATTGTTTTAATTTAGAAATGGATTCAACACCCTCGAATACACCTACTACAACTTTATTTTGCAATGTTAATTCTTGATATCTGCAATTCCACCCATTCAAAATTATTCTTGTTGGATTTCAAGAAAAAATTTCTAGTTTCTCTTCTCTTCTCATTATTTTAACAACACAAGAATTATATAAATACAAGTATTTATATAATCACAAACTTTAAGTTATTCACCATTTTATCAGAATTATTATGTGTTAAGTGTTTAGAATAGAGATCCACATTAAGATCTTCTTTACATCTTCTATACATGACATTATGTATATTTTTCTACAATTCATATTAAGATTATGTAGGATTCATCACCTAACATTTATTAATTTATATTAAATTTGTGTTAAATATTTTCCATATTAACTCCCCCCACCCTTATATATGAATTCACCTAACATTTATTAATTTAAATTAAATTTGTGTTAAATCTTTTCTATATTAGCTACACCCATTCCCACTCACCCACCTTTATATACGAGGTCACCTAACATTTATTAATTTAAATTAAATTTGTGTTAAATGTTTTCCATAATAACTCCTCCACCCCCACCATTAATAAATGTTAAATTAAATTTGTGTTAAATGTTTTCCATATTAATTTCCTCCACCCCCACCCTTATATATGAGTTAATATTATGCAGACTTTATCTCCTAACATTTATTAATCTACATTAAATTTGAACATAAGAACCATATAAATATAAATACTTATATGATTATGAATTTTGAGTTGTTTATTAATTTATTGGAATTCTATCACGTGTTTATGATATATTTTCATATGGAATATTCATTACATTTTTTCTACATTATATTATTTTATTTTGTTTTTTAAAAGGTGGAAAAACTTATGATAATTCAATGGTCTTGTCTAAACTTTTTAAGTTTTGGCATTTTTCATCAAAATTTGGCCATATAAATTTGAGTGAAATCACAATTTTTTGTTGCTTAAATCACATTTTTGAATGCATAAATGGATTCAACTTGTTGAAAAACCCCTAGGGCACTCGGATTATATAGATTTCACCACTCAAATAAGCAAATCCAACAATTTCTCAACTGATTTGGAACAAAATTAAATAGATAATATCCCTCAAAAAGAGCCAAAATGTAGAATGTTTAAACTATCACTAACTCTTGTCAACCGATAGTGAGGATGATTATTATTGGTTGTTATTTGCTAATGTGGGTGGACTCATTTGAAATGACTAGTGATTTGGGTAGACTTCCACTCTTGCCAAATGTTTTTGGGTGATTTAAGTAGACTAAACCACTCTCACCAAATTCTTTTGAGTCTAGTGTCTTTACTCTATTTCCTTATGTTCAAGGAAGATGAATTCTTAACCAATCATAAGCAATTTTAAATCTTACTATGTTATCAATATAACACTATTATAATCTTTTTTCTATAAAATTAAGTAAAAATTATTAATTTATATTAAATTTAAACACATTTTGATCACACAAATAATTTTTAAATACCTATTACATTATTAATATAAACAACATGTAAAATGGTTCTAGTTTGATTACTTGATCTAGCTACATTGTTAATCAAACAATAAGTGAATAAACTCAAGATCCTTGAGAAGGATAAATAAATAAAATTATACATTTTATCATCTGATTTTATTAAATATTCCAACGACACTTCAATCACAACTACACACTCTATCAATATATAAAACTTTTTATTGCTAATTTAATATCTTAAACTTTTATATATAACTTTCTTTTCCAAATTAAAAAAAAATATATATTCATCTAACAAACATCTTATAACTCTCGAATGACATTTTTAGGTAAAGCTGCTTTGAGTTTCTTGTCCATCAGTGGTGGGACGATTATAAAAGTGAACCAGTCGCTACCAAAAAGCAAAGGTGTCCAGCCAGTATTTTATTTTTAATTCTGGAGTAGAGCTGTTTGAGCAAAGGTGTCCAGTCAGCATTTGTCCATCCTACGCTGTCTATTGGACCATCTTATTGTCTGTTCTTACGCAAAGGCGTCTATTGGACCATCTTGTTGGTGAGTGGTGTCTTACGCTGTGAGCATCTTGTCTTGTGAATGGACGCTGGTGGAATCATAGTAGGTATGCATTCTCTACATTTTTCTTTTCAGTGTCACGTTGCGCGCATGAACCCACTCACACAGAGATAGGGTCGGCGCGGCGCGGCGCGGCGCAATTGAGGGTCGGCGACTGCTACTTAAAGGCAAAACGCGTTGAAACGTGACAAAGTGAACATTTTATTTTAATGGACGCCGGTGGAATTATAGTCACGTTGCGCGCATGGACCCGCACACAAAGAGATAGGCTCGGCGCGGCGCAATTGATGGTCGGCCACTGCGACCTAAAGGCAAAACGCGTGGGAAAACGTGACTGACGGGAGAGACGAAGTGAACATTTTATTGGTAGTGAGTGGTGTCTATTCTTACGCTGTCTATTGGACCATCTTGTTGGTGAGTGGTGTCTTTTCTTACGCTGTGAGCATCTTGTCTTGTGAATGGACGCTGGTGGAATCATAGTAGGTATGCATTTTCTACATTTTTCTTTTCAGCGTCACGTTGCGCGCATGAACCCCCACACACAGACATAGGCTCGGCGCGGCGCAATTGAGGGTCGGCGACTGCGACTTAAAGGCAAAACGCGTGGAAACGTGACGAAGTGAACCTTTTATTTTACGGGCCGGTGGCTGTTTAATCAATGATTAATCAGTGGTGAGGGATTCTGCCAGATTCGTTTCATAATTTAATTAAACTTTTATGTAAATATTCATATCCGATTCCAAAGTACCCAATGGAGACGTGCTTACGGGTTAACGCTGAAATCAAAATTCTTTTTTTCTTTATAATATAAAACTGAAAAGTCTAAAGATATGAATATTAAAAAAAGATTATAACATCCATTTCAATAGAGAGTATTAACACAACTACATTAATGATGTAGTTGATATATATTAATCAATGCTATTAAAATATCAAAGAACGTGGGAACTGGTATTTGATAGACACTCCATATACTTCGCTGTTCCACGGTCCACAGTGGAATGACGTGCGTCCCAATAACTGCACGTTCTCCTTTTATGCATTGCCTTTCATAAAATAGAATTTTTCATTTATAAATTCTTTATATCAAAATTATTTGCCACTCAAACTATTCGATTCCAGAGTACCCAATATGAATATTAGAAAAGATAGTAACATCCATTTCGATATAGAGAGTATTAACACAACCACATTTAATATATTAATCAATGCTATTAAAATATCAAAGCCGTGGGAAGTGATACACTCCATATACCTCGCTGTTCGTCCGAATAACTGCACGTTCTCCTCTCATACATTATGTTTCATGGAATAGGATTTTGGGTTGCTCTTCCGTCGATTTCAATCCTTTTCACGTATCTTATTTTTTATTTTATCTTTTTTTCAGCCCTTACTCTTCTACGTCCCATATTATTCGGAGAACATGCGAACGCATGATCTTTTGGGTTGCGGGTCCGTTGACTTCAGTATTTTCACTCAATACTCCTCTGTCAATCTCATAAAAAATGCATGTCTCCCAGCGTTCCAATAATTGCACGTTCTCTACTCATACATTGCGTTCCATAAGTAGGATTTTGGGTTGCGTGTCCGTTGACTTCAATAATTTTCAATCAATACGTTCTCAACTTGCACATTACATTGCCTTTAATAAAATATGTTTTGGGTTGTTTGTCCAGCTTCGGTTTTAGTCACTGGCCAGGGTACTAATTTCACAGTATTAGTATTCTTATGCCAAGTTGTTATTATTGTTATTAACAATGTCACGAATATAAATATGTTTAATGAGTCATATATGTTATGTTGTTATTAACAATGTCACGAATATAAATATGTTTAATGAGTCATATTTTTTTATCTAACTATTTTGTTAATTAAACAATAAGTTAATAAATGGATAAACTCAATTTTTTTAAGATAAATAAACAAATAAAATTATACTTTTGCCATTTAATTTTATTAAACTTTTTAAGATAAATAAACAAATAAAACTATACTTTTTTCATCTAATTTTATTAAATATTCCAACAACATTTAAATCACAATTATACAATTTTGGAGGAATACTGTTTTTTGAGCATCTTGTCTTCTGAATGGACGTTTGTGGAGTCATAGTAGGTATGCATTTGTACATTTTTCTTTTCCGTGTCACGTTGCGCGCATGAACCCACTCACACAGAGATAGGCTCGGCGCGGCGCAATTGAGGGTCGGCGACTGTGACTTAAAGAAACGTGACTGACTGGAGAGACGAAGTGAACATGTCATTTTACGGGCCGGTGGCTGTTTAATGAATGATGAACCAGTGGTGAGGGATTTAATGTGTATATACTAATATACACATCGATCGGTCAAAGACACGCTGCCAGATTCGTTTCATAATTTAATCAAACTTTTTATACACCAATCTCTTAAATCGCCACGATTCATTCGGAGACGCGGACAGATTCCTATGAATTTCAAGATACTTCCAAAATCCCATACTCAATGGTCATTTGGGGCTCTTTGTACTAGCTGAGAGTTTAGTAACAATAAATTGGATTTGGATTTGAATCTGAATCCCAACTAAATAATTTTGATTAATTATCAATTCTCTTAAATTAAAAAAAAATTATTTTATTAATTTTCTTAAATAAATTACAATAATTCATTTTATTAATTAATAAATTTATATATAAAAAATTAAAGTTTATGTAACACACTTACCCATGGGTACATTTTTTTAGGGATGGGGTATCAAAATTTAGCTTTCCTTAATCATCTTGAATCTTTATCGTGATTTTCATACTCTTCTGTTGATGAAGAGTTTTCCAACGACTACTACCATACTCAAATTCGAGCTATGGATTGCAAGTTGTGGCCCTTCGGAGTTCTTTAAGCTTTCATTAAATGGAGTCCCTTACAGCCACGTGGCTCCCTGTCACCCGACACTACACCTCATCATAGTATACAAAGACCTTTTTCCAACTCGGAGTTGACATTTATCTAGCTCCTATAGGTCTACTAGATTAATTAACCATCAACACAACGAAATCCCACCTTTTACCAAAATCTCCAAGGAACTTGGATTCATTAAGATTAATTAGCACCTAAGTCTTTGGACTTTGGCGAGATTCCTCCTCCTATGCTTATGAACCCAAATCTCCCAGAGTTTTGAAGTCCTGGAGAGGGTCCTTTTTCATTTAATTAATCATATTTAAATTATCGACAACCTACATTAGCAGGAAAGTAAATTTGGGCCTTTGGCCCATTTCAACTAATCAAATCACACCACTCCAAACCTCTGGAGTTCTAAATTCCTGGACTCCCGAAGGGTCCACACTTACACGCGATGACACATTATAAGTAGAGGTAGGGATAGGTGGATCCGTGCCTTCGACCGAATTAACCCCAGCGTCCCTACCTTCCAAATTCCCTGAAGTTTCGAAGTCCTAGAGTCCTACCATGTGGCTCCGACCTTCGGCCCCTTTCGAGCATACATCCTAACCTCCTAAACCTCTCGGAGTCCCGAAATCCTGAACTCCCGACGTCCCATTAGCCACTAAGTCAAACAACCACACACCAGGGGATGACATGTGATAAAGAACAAAGATGACACGTGGCCCTGTCAATGGGAAACACGTTTCACGCTCCAATTGGCATATAAGGTCTGTAATAACCAACTAATCCCATGAAGGAAGTGATAAGGTAAGATATCCTCGAGAACCATGTGAAAAACCTTCTGTAATAACCAACTAATCCCATGAAGGACCTAACTTCTGTCACATTATTTGGTGTTGACCATTCTCTAATGGCCTCAATATTTTCAGGATCTACAACAATCCCATCTTTCGAAATAATATGCCCCAGGTAATGGATCCGCTCCTGATAAAACGAGCATTTTCTCAACTTGGCATACAGTTGGTGCTCCCTTAGCACCTGCAACACCATCCTCAGATGGTGTTCATGCTCTTTCCTCGACTTGGAATACACCAGAGTTTCATCCAGGAAGACTATGAAAAACTTGTCTAGGTAGTCCCTGAACACACCATTCATCAGACACATAAAAACAGCGGATCCGTTCGACAACCCAAATGGCACCACTGTGAACTCGTAATGACCATACCTTGTTCTAAATGCGGTCTTACTGGTGTCTTCATCCTTTATCCTTACCTAGTGATATCCTAACATGAGGTCTATCTTCGAAAATATCTTCGCATCCTTCAACTGATCGAAGAGGTCATCAATTCTCGGCAAGGGATACTTGTTCTTTACAATTACTTTGTTCAATTGTCTGAAGTCGATACACAATCTCAACATTCCATCCTTCTTCTTCACGAACAAGACCAGGGCACCCCAAGGTGACACACTTGAGTGTATGTACCCCTTCTTCAGAAGCTCTTCAAGCTGCAATTGCAGTTCTTTCATCTCTGGCATGCTCATTCTGTAAGGAGTTTTCGATATTGGAGCTCCTCCAAGCATCAAATTTACCGAGAAATCAATATCTCTCTTCGGGGGTAATTCGAGTACCTCTTGAAATACATATTCAAACTCTTTTAGTACCACATGATCTCCAATACTTGACACCTTATCCGTAGGTGTTTCCTCCACATGGGATACAAATAATTGACAACCTTTCATGTACCACTTCTTCAGTTGTACTGCTGAGATCTCTCTGATAGAAACCACTCTGGGAATTCCTTTGACTGCTTTCTGATTCCCTTCCTCATCCAGGAAAGTGAATGCCTTGTTACGACAATCCAATATGGCATGGTGTTGGTCCAACCAGTCCATCCCAATCAGACAATCATAAGACCCTAAAGGCATAATATTCAATTCAGCCTTTGTGCTCAATCCCTTCATATCCACTGGACAGGACTTAACTAACTCAGTGATTTTCCTCTTGGTTCCTGTAGCCAGCGGCACTAACGAAGACTTTTCATGTTTGCTTCTCGACAATTGCAAACTTTCCACCACTCTAGGATCTATATAACTATGGCTAGCCCCCAAATCAATTAAAATAGTAAATGGTTGGTTGTTAATCATACCTTCCACTTCAATCATGTGTCATTAAAATTCATCTTGCTTGTTGTCCAGGGTTGCATACATCCCCGACATTCTACTACCTATGTCCTCCACTATTTTAGCTTGCTGAACATTATGGACAGTTCTCACTTTGCCATTTTTGTGGGGACAATCTCTGTACTTATGGTTCCCCTGACAACCCCAACACTGAATGGGCATCTGTCTTGGCCTTTGTTCCCCTACTTCAGCCATTCTCGGCTCTCTAAACGATGGCTGTCCTTGAGGACTGTTTCTGAAAAAGGGAGGTTTGTTTCCCTTCTGCCTCCGCCCTTTCATAAACTTCTTCTGGTCATCTCAAGCCTTCCGAAAGGTAGGATTTTCTCTTTGTTGTTCATATAAGAATTTCGCTCTTCTTGTCGTTACTTCCATGGTCTTAGGGTCATCATATTGGATCTTGCTCCCAATGGAAGGTGGAAATCCACTCAAATACCTTTGAATCTTGACAGTCTCCTCTTTAATGAATGGAACATACTTCAGTAATTCCAAAAACCTACGTTCATACTCATCAATGGTCATGCTGTCTAGTTTGAGTTCAAAGAACTCTTTCATCTTTCTGTCATAATATATCTTAGTCAAATAATTCTTCTCGAAATACCTCTTGAATTCTTTCCAAGTGATATCTTTCTCTCTAATGTGTTGCACCTGCACAAGTTGAACCCACCACATGGATGCTTTTCCTTTCAGTTGATACATCGCAATTCTTCCTTCCGCATGAGAGGAATAATTCTGTAGTTGGAAGTATTTCCTCATACCAAGCAACCATGTTTCAACATCTTCCTCCTTATGATGTTCTCCATCAAACGTAGGAGGCTTAATCTTGTTCATCTCTCCCTTCAATTCATCCACTCCCAATCTCCTATGCTTTCTGGTAGGAGATGGGCTTGAACTATTGTGTGTCCTTCTCTTGGAGCGACCTTGGGAGTGATGATGGTGTCTACCCGCACTCCTTGACCTTCTTCCCTCAGAAGTATGGTGACTCCCTATTATCCTCGAGTCACTCTCCTTATCTAGCTTATTTTCTATTCTCTCCAAACTCTTTAACATCTTTATGTTAAATTCATCTTGTTTTTCCTGAGTTTTTCTGAGCTTTTTTCTATCTGCTCGATGAGTTTGGGCATCTTTTTGCAATCCTTCAATGATATTCCTTAGGTTTCCTTCCTTATCTATCTCTTCTCCATGGCCATTGGAGTTCGATCCTTCAACTCCCAAATCAACATCCATTCCTTTTGTTTTGTCTTCAGAATTGGCAGGAACCGTGCTCTTTCCATTTCTTTTGCACTCAGTGGAAATTCTACTCAGTTCTAGCACTCGCTTAACCTCTGCAAACACAACGTACAGACAACCAAAATTTTGTCAGGCCATTGTTTCTTAACCAATTACACAACATTCATAAACAACTTGATTCAAGAAAACGTTCAACTTTCATGAATTTTCCAAGATCTGCTCGGCATTGTATGAAACTAAGGCCTTAGCCCCTTTTCTCTCAGTTCCCTAACCCACGTGACCATGGGTCGTGACCAAGTGCTAGATCGTCAAGGTTATCTCATAGGGACTTCAGGGTTTCGGGTTTTCGGGATTTCGGACTTGTAGGCTCCAACGCTCGCTTCCCTCTCCAACTCCCGACTTCCGAACTTTTGACCTTTCTAGCCTCCGGGCCCACAGCACAACTGTCACCAACCATGGTGGTGACATGTGATGTACTTAAGAAGGTCCATGTTGCCTCAGGTGACGTCGTTCGTCCCTACTGCGTCTTCTTTTCCTTCGGGGCCCATTGGCACGTCGCACAGATCCCATGGGTCCACATCCATCCAAGTGACGTCAACTCGAACCACTACTTCGGCTCTTCGGGATTTCACGATTTTGGGCTTTGGGAGTTTGTGCATCAGCACATCCCACTTCTCCCGACAGCCGAACTCACGAAATTGCTCTCTGCTTTTCTTCTTGATCCAACGGAAGAGATATTTTTCCTAGATCTACAGTGTAGATCTTCTCGGGACTTCAGAGTTTCGGATTTTGGGGTTTTGTGTCTCAGTGCACCCCACGTTTCCTGAGCGCTGAACTCCCGAAAGGCTTCTCGGATATCCTCCCGAAACCTTCTCCGGATCTAATGGTCGTAAAGGTTTTTCCTTCTTTTCGAACAGATCCTACGACTCCAACATACAAAGTGTTGAGTTCCCTCTCTCTGTGGTCAAATACCACATTGATTGCAGTTTTATTCTACCGCTACTTCTCCTGAGCTTCGTACACAACCAAGTAGCCCATTGGCACTCAGAAACATTCTAAGGTTCGAAATTAGTCCTCTAGACACAATTTCCTCTCGAAACCTTGGTTCCAAAGACCACTTATCCAGCCCATCTAGGCTCAGTGTTCAAACCTTGGTCTTTGATACCATATTGTAACATCCCCGGCCATCAACCCACTTGTCGGGCAATGCTACTTCGCGGAAACCATTCTCATACTTATGTAGTATGCATTTAAATGAATTTAAATGGCTTAACAGAGTAAACATGTAATTACTACTAACATACAAAATTAATGGAATCAACAGTAAACATCATCGCAACGGAATACATGATAATATTGTAAGCATCACATATAAATTAAGTACAACATTAATACTTATCTTTGAAACTGTAGAAACTCCACCCAACCACGTGCAGACCTTCCATGAAACTCCCAGCCTTAGACCTCACTGCTCATCATGCTCGACAGTGGGTCACCCCCGAGCTGGGACTAAGCTCCACCCAAGGCAAGGCAATCCTAGGCTAGGCTGAGGTTATAGGAAAACTGCATAGAGCAATCAT